>JAIKVB010000036.1:0-59971 GCA_024679045.1 Phytophthora brassicae | reverse complement strand
ATTGGATATCGAAGAATTCATCCGCTGTAGCAGATTTCATCAAGGCTAATGCGTTGAAGCGGTCAAAGGGTTAGAGTTGCTTCAGTTCATGCCCAAAACTTCCGTATACCACTCTATGGTGATTTCGACGAAGCCATAAAACCAACGTGTTCACGACAGAAACGCGGGAGCCATCCATGTAAGTGGCTACACAGTCTTTCCAAGAGCGGTTAAATCGTTCAATTAACCCCACCATTTGCGGTCGGTATAGGTTCACTTGTCGAGCTTGCAGCATAAACACGAGTTCTTCTATGGCATACCCTGTCATTTCTGAAGCCCCATCCGTCAGCAATTCTCTAAAAGCTCCGAAGCGCAGTACGACTTCCTCCATCAGGAAGGTAGCAACTCCTTTCGCTGTATGCCTTTCTAACGCACCGCGCAACGGCTAGCGCGTAACATACCCAATTGCCGCAATCACAAATCTTTATCCACCTTCGGCGACTGGAAAGGGTCCTGTCACATCAATAGCCCATCTGCCACTGACATCACCGCCTTTGATGTTTCGTAGGGGCGGGACAACCTCGCGAGGCCTCGCTTTGCGACTGCCGCACTCCTGACAGCCACGTACCCACTTTCGTACTTCGCGTTGTAAGCCCGGCCACCAATAGAGCCGCGCAATCCGTCCGTAAGTGTGGGGACTCCGTAAATGTCCTGCCCACACCGATCCGTGCATTTCTTTAATTTCCGCCGCCCATAACGAATCATATCGGTATCCTCTGTCGTACTACGACTCGCTGTCTCCCGTTTCTTTCCCGGTACCCGAGTTTTCTTTTTGTCCATTACGTCCTTCGTTACTGGTTTCCGTATTCGCGTAACTTCCACGCCGGCAATTCTTCGTTCGTTGCTGATACTCCTGCCGTCAGGTCTAAGTCAGGTACTTCCGAGTCATCCGCTGATACGACTACCTGTAGCTCAAGTGACCTTCTTGGTTCCGCGGGTTCCGGCTGGATTTTCTTCGGTCCGTGGCGTCCTCCTTGTACTCCCCACACTTTCCGCGTCCAGCACTTCTCTAGTTGCACTCCCTTGAGGTTGGCCAGCCATCGCGACCGTTGTATTCGTCCATTCTGTCGCGTCTAACTGCTATGCCGTGCTTGTGGTGGCTTTTGGAGTTACATGGGTTGCTAGGGTCCTCCAACTGTTCAGCGTTACCGCAGATATTGACCAAGGCAGTCCTTTCGTTCCTATCGTGGCAGACGTCCTCGCGTTTCCTGGTTTCTCGGGTTCCTCCGCTTCGGCGATCAGAGCAGCTGTCGGAAAGTCACTCTCTTCCGTTTTGGCTTCTCGCTCGTCTTTCTCTCGATGTTCTCGCGTCCTTTTACGTCCTTCCGCGGTCATAATCATCACCGGTGCTCGTGACAATGCATTCGCTACCACGGTCGTAGTTCCGGGACGGTACTCGATAGAAAACTCATATTCCTGCAGAGTTAACGACCACCGGTTGAGTCGACCGACGAGAATCGGTCTCGTCATAAGCCATCGTAGTGCGGCGTTATCGGTGATTATGGCGAACGTCCGACCTTTTAGGTGCGGCCAAAAGAGCTTGACGGACCATACGACGGCCAACTATTCCAGCTCCGTAATAGAGTAGTAAAGTCAACAGCCATGCCGAAGCATGGCTGTTGACGATCGGCTGCCATCATCATCCTTGATCCTGCATGAGGCAAGCTCCCAAGCCCATCGTACTTGCTTCGGTAACTAGGCAAAAGGGATGCTCAAAGTTCGAGTAAACGAGCAAGGACCGTGTAGTCAGCGTGGCCTTTACTCTCTCAAATACCCGTTCTTCGTTCTCGGTCCAGCCCCACGTCGAGGCTTTCTTCAAGAGTTGCGTCAGGGGTGCTACTATCGAACCGAACGACTCTAGGAACTTACGATAGTAGCCCGCGAGGTGAACAAACCGCTTCACTTCCGTAGGATCCGAAGGTCTCGGAAATTCCCGAATGGCGTTCATGAGTCTTTTTAATGGTCGCACGCCGTCCACTAAGCTCGTGACCCAAATATTCCATAGTAGTAGATGCAAATACGCATTTCTTAAGTTTAAGCGTCAGTCCCGCTGTCGACAATCGCTCCAATACTGCAGCTAGCTCGACTATGTGCTTTTCGATTCCTCCACGCGTGTAAATGATAACGTCATCAAAATAGACCAGGCAAGTGGCCCACGTAAGGCCTTGCAGAACCCCGTTCATCATTCGTTGGAATGTAGACGGCGCGTTCATAAGTCCAAAGGCACATAAACAAACCTAAATAAACCTTGTTTCGTAGTGAACGCCGTCTTATCCCTATCTTCTTCCGCAACGCTGATTTGCCAATATCCGCTTCTCAGATCCAGCGTCGTAAATAACCTTGCGATTCCAAGTGCTTCCAGCGTTTTGTCAATACGAGGGAGGGGATGGGATACACATCTCGTTTCGTCACTTCATTGAATTCCCGATAGTCAATGCAAAATCGAACCTCGCCATCTCTCTTCCGCACCAGAAAAAAACAAGAAAGCCCCAGGCTCCGTTGCATTCTTATATCACGTTGGCAACCAATATTTTAAGACACATTCTCCTCAATAATGGCGTCCTCCGCCTGCGCGTGTCGTCGCCGTTTTAGCAATAATCGGTTTCTCGTTCCTCGTGTCTATATGATGTTCCACGTCGAGAGCCGTGACGGGCGGACAATCCCGCTAGCTTTCGGATACCTTCGATACGCTCTCAGAAGTTTAATTATCAACTTCTTGTCGCCGGCTACGTCGGTACCCATACGGATTTCCTCCTGGTTGTCCAATGGGTTCTCACTATCACCCAAAACTCTGCAATCCAGGTATTCAGTCTCTCCTTATCAAGCTCGCCGTTCAGTGTCAACACCTGCATGTCCGAATCTACCGGTACCCACGTACCGAGCTCTTTCTTCGCCGGTAGTTTTGTTCGACCACCGTGTACGTTGATGGCGGGCACCAAGATCTTTCCATTATTAGCAGTGGTCACGATAGCAACCAACAGCACGGTACCGCACCGTTTAGTTCGTATAAAGCTTCCCTCTTCGCCGCATTGTGCAACGACCACCACTTCAATCAGAACAACAGCACTCCTCGTGATCCGTGACTGTCTCGCCAGCCGAATCACCGCGGCTTTGGCCGTTCCATCCACGGTGGCGGTCCGGAAAGGTATGACCACCATCTCCTTACTGGTGACTTCTTCGCCGCATTGTGCAACGACCACCACTTCAATCAGAACAACAGCACTCCTCGTGAGCCGTGACTGTCTCGCCAGCCGAATCACCGCGACTTTGGCCGTTCCATCCACGGTGGCGGTCCGGAAAGGTATGACCACCATCTCCTTACTGGTGAAGTACTTGACTTCATTGCGAGCAAAGTCCATGCTTGCTTTGTGTTGGCTCATGAAGTCCACTCCCACGAAGAACTCATCTGTACAGCCCTCCACGATGCACGCCTCGATCTCTATAACCTGGCCGTACGCATTTCGCATTACGAACGACCAAAGTCCTACCACGTCGAGTAAGAATGATCCGATCCCTACTACACAGTCCACTGGTGCATCCTTCTGCAGACGTTCGCCACGCTGCATCCAATCAATTCCGCGACCGAGTACCGAGCGCCGCTCTCGATCTAGATTGGGACTCTTTCGTCGTCGACCATCACCATAGCTGTGGCTAGGCCGTCCTCTCCTGTTTATCGACACCTTTTCCAAACCCGTAACTACGGGTTCCTCTGTAGCAGCTGCTACGCCATCTCTCGTCTGCTGCTCACGTCTCGCTCGTTGGGGATTTCGCTGCTTCTGTGAGCGTATTAACCCCTCTACTGCGCTCGCTCCTCGTTTCCCGGTGGTGGTGGCTGCGGAGCAGCTCGAGCTGCTAGATACGTGTCATTTTACGTCTTCGCTACGGGGTCGGGGCACTCGCGAAGTGCCCGACCTGATTACACGCAAAGCACTTGTTATCCGTGTGGGCCAGCGAGGTTACTGGTGCTACTTGAAACTTGTGCTCCGCTGGTGTTTTGGTGAGTTCGATGTTAGTCACGACTACGTATTATTCTAGACGGGTATTCATTTTCGAGTAGACACTTCTAATTTTGTACTATACACTTTCCGACTGTAATGTTCCCACTAGACACTTTTCAACACACCTTTTACAGTACCTAAGCGAAATCCCAAGGTACTCAATTTAAATTATAAAATAGTCATTTTTGCACTGTTGACTAGACACTTAATATCGGCCCTAAATTTATGAATACGGTACGCGTATGCGAAGGGTAGTGACGCAGCATATTACCAGTATCATTTTAATAGAGTGTTTCTGTACAGCTATAACAGATGAAGGAGGGGGTCGTAGGTAAAGCTTGTTTTGCAGCGAAGGCGAAGCCGTGGAGGGTTAAGTGTATGTCATCATCGAGCGTAGCCAGCCGCCAGGGTTATCGTTCGATCAAGCGAAGGCGATGCTTGCGAGCCGCAGCGGGCGTAGAGTGTGTCACCAGCGAGCGCAGCGAGCCGACAGGGTTTATGGGTCCGGGCGGAGCACATAGTATGCTGGTATATTTCGTGTGTATGTATATGAAGTCGAAGTGCCTGCGGGTTGCAGTCCGTGTGCGTAGCACGCTGTTGCATACCCAGGACTCAGCATGGTAGTCTCCACGACTATCATGCTGTAACTATAAGAGGGCTTAGAGGTTTATTGATACACTGCATATACTGTTTTATGTACGGTTGCTATACGGTTTTGGTTGAAGGACCATCATTCTTAAATTTTTATTTGCGCATTTTGATTTTAGCACTCCACAAACAGAAAGGCAAGCGCGATGGAGCCGGACGGTGTCGCGCGAGAGGCGGGTTTTCTGCGGTAGGAAGACGCAGGTACGTGTTTGTGTTGCTGTTCTAATCTTGTTAGAGTAGGCATGCATATGCTGCTGCAGGCGATCGGCCAAGTTCGCTCGTGGAGGCTTGTGTAGCTCGGCGCAACTAGAACGAGCGCGATGCCAACGCCTACGCGGAGACCAGAGGTAACTTTGCTGCTGTCGAGAAGGGATCACCTATGCACATGCGACTGATCTCTTTGTTGTTAAATGAGCAGACTTACCATCACAGGAGGAGAAAGGCACAGCAGGCCACAGAAACGCAAATAATATGGATAGTGTGGGAGGGGAGATAAGTCGTGATAATATTTCGATAACACGTTATGCTCGGGAAGTTGGAAATGGGTCACGTCGCGGAATACAAAATCGAAGATTGGACCTACTAGAAGCGTTTCAGTCATTTGACGACATAGACCAATTTTGGAAACACCAGGAGTACAATTTTGCTGCTTCAAGTCAGTCTTAGAGCATCAACGGCGTGACGAAAGTCTACACCTGCAGATCTCACAGCGAGTGTAAAGCTCGTTTTTACATCCGGGCAGAACGTATAAAGGTTGGACACACCAACTACATGTGCCAGACTTCCGATGATCATTCATCGATTGAAAATAAGCCTCTCACTCGAGGCATAACCCTGATTTGGAAGAAGAAATTGCGACGATGTTGGCGAGTGGTGCCAAGCCAATGAATGTACTGTCGCAGCTGAAGGCGAAGGAAGAAATTACAGGCAAGAAATGAATTTTGCCGTCGCTTGGGCAAATTCGCAATCGCAAGCAAAACTGGAAGAATGCGAAAGCGGAGAAGCAGTGGCGCAATTGAAATCATTACGATGAGCTCTTTGAATGGGATGCAAGTAGAACCTGTAAGTCCCGTGTCGAATTTAATGCGACTGGATAACGTGAGCTGATTGTGCTAGATGTCTTCCGCTCCAATTATGTGCCAGATTTAGCTGAACTTACATTTGGCATGGTATTCAGCTGTCGCAAAATTTGCGTGGGGCTTTTGATAGTGGTGACCCAATTTCAGTTTCGTGAGATGGAACATACCAATTACACGCAGGTGGCTAGACCCTCATCAACTTTGGTGTTATGGGAGTCGTATACGACTTTCGTGGCTCCACAGCGGATACTGTCTCGTCACCGTTCCCTATACGCGCCTGTCGGACACGCCGTCGACCCCGTTGCCGTTTCTTAGATTTTTCACTCGACTCTGGTTCCGATTCGTCCTCCGACGCCTGCTCGGCGCGCACCAATAGGGTCGCTGATTTACGTTTCAAACTGTCCAGCTGTGCGCTTTCCTCCAATGTGGTTACTCACGGTATCGGAAAGTGCTCTTCGACGTTCTGTACGAGACGTCTTCCAATACCTTCCGTTCCAAACCCAATCCCCGGGCACGTCCCACGTACCAGAGTACTTTTATTCCACACTCCCTGTTGGTTGGTGAAATGCGCGCCCGGAGACATCCTCACTATTTTCGTTCTCGCCATCGTATTCGTTCGTAGATCGCAATTTTCCAAAGATAGCCCCTGTATGACCACCCTGTAGCCAGTCTATTGTCCCTGCTCGTCAGGATTCGGCTTTATAGCTAGCTGTGGATTCGTTCCCAAGTACACTTCAGTGCTGACCGACTGCCAGATCACCTATTATTACCGTCCGTTTTGTTCGTAGCTCTCTTTGTCTATTCTAGGACTAGGTAGGAGCTTCGTAGTTCGTTCTGCGTCCTGTCCGAGCTCTGCGTCGCCTGCAAGTATGTAGGAAGCTCGACCTGTCCGTTGACAGCGCTACCGTGACTCGCAGACTCGGGTCTCAATGCCCTTCGTTCACTCGTTCGCCGTTCCGTCCGTACTGCTTCTTGGTGGCTTGGTGACATGAGGCACTCGGGTCTCGCGTATCCAATTCAAAAGTGACTTCAGGTACGGAGTTCGCAGTGGATTGTGGCCTCCGAGGCGCACACTCATCAGCCCGCTGACGAGATTCCCCCGTGAACTTCCCCATCATTCTCCCCGTCCGCTTAATGACTTCGCTATCACTTGCTGCGCGCGACTCGTCACCCGTGTCATCGGTACTGTCTCCCGCTCTACCCTTCCTATCGTCCCGTCCGTCCTATCATCCATTCCGTCCAGTTCGTGATCACTTTTGCTCTGCCGTCTGCCTTCTGTCGTACTGGCGCTTCTTCAACAGGTCACTGTACGCGTGCGACATCAGACACGCTACACCTCCGTAGCAAAAAAACTCAAAAACGCCTTAATGATACTTTTGTTTGAAGTGGTCTCATATCCAATGAAGTAGTCATCGATACAAGGGGAACTTTCAAGCGGTATTTCCCCGAATGCTTCGTTGCAAATGTCGAAATGTCCGCAAAGATCGCCCAAACTTCAATTTGAAGTGTTTTCGAAAGCGAAATGTTCTGCCACACCAAATTTACATATAATGGTAATACCGCTACTAACATGGTAATAGGAACTACTACCGGTAATTTGGTAATACCCTGCTAAGCCTTTCCCCAACACTAGGTCTCATATCCAATGAAGTAGTCATCGATACAAGGGGAACTTTCAAGCGGTATTTCCCCGAAGGTGGACCATCAGCTGTAATTTCCCCCACGGTGGACCTTACCCCCGAGCGCCGGCAAACATTAGGTGGATCACGTTAATCTACTTCTGATCGTCTTGCGAATTGCTTTTACCTGGTCTACGCATTCCTCACCTTTGGACCCCAGTCGCCCAGCCGACGTCTACTGCACTGCTGTTTATTTAAGGGAATATATTTTCGTGCAGCAGTGGATTGCTTCGGCCGCCGAAGGCTGAACGGTCATACCTGCATCTTGTTGGACGCGTAAGGCCGCGGAGATCTCTTCGTTCGAGTCTTCGAACTTCTTGTGCATGTCATTCACTTGACCTCTATCGCTTGAAACTATTCAAATGGCTGTCATGGCGGAGGTGGCGATCACGTTTTCAGTTTCGCGTAAGTTGATTAGATTTTGAAGAAACCCCCTATGTTACCTCGGGGGTAAGATCCACCTTGGGGGAAATTACAGCTGGCGGGTCCACCTTCGGGGAAATACCCGTGCAGATACCGGTATTAATAATCACCGAGTGAAATCCCAGCAGGATTATACTTCGGCCAAATGTCCATGCAATTATTTTACGTCGTTGCGTAAGGAGCCTAGATTCTACGATGTCGCTGCGAACATCGACACGCAGACCACGCTCCGGCCGCAAAGCGTTCGTCAACAGAAGACCGAGTGTGGTTGTCAGAGGCTAACTGCTGACCTCAACGGCTCAACTCTAATGGCTAATACAATGACAAATTTCTACTGTCAAAAGCCGACAAGCTGCGAAAATCTATCATCGCCTGTTGCGATTGCAAAAGGGCCGAAATTCTTCATCAACTTGTTACATGGAGTTGTGCTCCAGGGAAAAAAAGTTGTCGAGTTGGTAACGAGCTTTGCAACTTGTAATTGTACTGCCGTGATCACTTTTCAGCAATTTCCCACCATTGCACACGTCCCTTGCCAATGGACTGCACAACTTGCACGGCCTGGTAAGCTCCGCCCTGGTGCAGTAACAACAGAGACTGCACCGACAAATGCCAGCCAAGCTATCGCTTCGTCAAGAGCCGGGGAATGAACGAACACCTGTATTTTCTTACGGTTGTAGAGGGTGGACCGCAAGTTCATTGGCTAAAAAGCATAACTTAGTACACGCCTATTGGTAGATCAGGTTTGGCCTTGAAGAGGTGTGACTTCCTGTTCGGTCCACATTACGACGATGTCTATGGACAGACATCATGGACAGCGCGCTTCAAACTCCATTTTCCTAGCTAGGAAAAGGATTTACGTTGCTTTTGAGCTCGTACCAACCCAGAGCACCAAATTCAGAGCGCTCTATTTCGATCCTTTCGCGGCGGTCGAAGTATCTAAAGCTGGCTCGGGACATATCTCGCTTTCTGTGTCGAAAATCAGTGACACCACCAGAGATTCCTACCGCCTTTAGTAGCCAGCAAAAGGACACCAGCCACTCGCTAATACGACGTCTTAGGCATGAGCTGGATCGCCAAATACGACGTCACTGTGCCTTCCTATCAAGTCACAGACGGCAAAGTCTTCTTCGCACTCAAGCTCAGCAAGAACGACAACGTACCGACGTCATCATCATCCAATAATGACGTGTACACCACGATGCGTTCGTACTCGCAATTCCGCCAACTATGGAAGACGCTGCGTCTGACGCTCAGTCGAAAGAGCAACTGCATTTGCGCCACAACCCACTGCGAATTCGACGGACTCATGTTTATCTTGAGGTCGTTCCCGTTCCCGTCGCGCTGCTCGTTGCGCTCCAAGTTCACGGGACTCGATCACACGGCCGTCAACGTGCGCCGAGCTGCTTTTGCATCGTTTGTGATGCTTTTGCACGAATTCCTCAGCTCCTTCGACCGTGAAAAACTGCAAAACGAGAGCTGTGTTGTGCTCAAGACGTACGCCATATTCTTAGGTGCTGGAGAACACTTCCCCACCGACGCGCCCGCTGTGTTACACCGTCCACTTGTACTGAGCGGTTGGAGACAACAATGTGCGGAGCAGATGCTGAGCCAACAAGAAGAGGAAGGTGAACTCGGTGAAGTGCAAGAAACTTTGACACCTTCGAGTGACACGAAAGATGTCGATGTGACGCTGCCGGTGTTGCAAGTTAAAGCAGTGCGTGTCCACACCATGCACTCGTTCATGGAGGAATTCTGCGAGCATGTGTTGAGTCAGTTCGCGAATGATATTGAAGAGCTTCTCTCACCCGAACTCACTCAAGTTCGACGGTGGGAGATCTGTCTGTATGTGGCGTGTCGGATCGGCCATACGTACGCTGTGCAGCTCATTTTATTCAATTACGCCGACGCTAACACAGTCATGACGGATGGATCTTCGTGTCTCCACATTGCGGCGCGTATGGGACGCACCGACGTAGTTGGTATTTTGCTGGACGAAGGGGCAAATGCTAACAAATCCAATGACGCTGGAGTGACGCCACTGATTGCAGCGTGCCGCAACGGATGTGTTGACGCTGTGAAGCTTCTGCTTGAAGCTGGTGCGAGAGTATCGACTTGTAGTAAACGCGGCACTTACGCTCTTCACGCCGCCATCGTCTCCCAAAACATCGAGGTCGTGTCGCTGCTTGTCGAGCACGGCGCAAACGTGAACGTCATGACAGCTAGCGGTATTACTCCACTGCATTTTGCAGCCAAGTTGGGGTCTTTAGCGATCTCGGAATTCTTGTTACGCCACGATGCCGACCCGGAGAAACGCACCAAGAACGACAGCGATGCGATGATGATTGCGGAAGCCAACGGCCACACCACTATCTGCGAACTGTTCCAGCGGTTTTCAGGTATTGTTACGAATGAGCAAGTGAGATCGGACTATCTGCTCAATATGAATGAGACTGAAAAGTCCCCGGATATGGTGCGGATGCTCTCGCAAAGACGCCTGTCTAGAGTTGCCTAGAGGAGAACGAGAAGCAGTTCTTCGTAAAACAAGGCAAAACCTCTTTAATATAAGCAGCACGCGACCAACTACGCTCGAGTGAAGAGCGTAGATACACTGGACGCTATTTATTCAGTACTTGTACATGAACTGTAGAGCAGAGCAATACACATTTGATCACTTTTTATCATTTTGTGCATTTATCATCAGTTGACAAAAGTTGAAGTGAAAAATGGAAGTGCTCAAATAAAAACTTACCCAAACAATTATCAGATTTCGACACTCTCCTATGTCTTGAGCCATCAAAAAACTACCTTTAGCTGTCCCGTTTATGGTATTTTTGGTTCGATTCAACATGAGAAACGGCTTCGATTGCCAGACCTAAAGAAGAAACTTCGCGTCAATCACTTGCGACTATGGCGGACAGCGACAGCGACGATGACCTCATGACTCGCCTGGCGGGCGGCTTTGCGGCCTCAGCGGGTGAAGATTGTACGTACTGCACGACAGCCAACGCAGCGTTGGCCTGCACCATCTGCAACGAAGCGATTTACTGCAACGAAGTACGTCAGCTAAGAATAAGAACACACAAAAACTTAGGATAATATCACTAATAAGAGGTTTTATGACTGTTTGGAGGACAGACCTGCAAGCGACGAGATGCGAGAGCCCACCGCAACCTCTGCATTAAGCGCCGTATGGAGCAGGAAGCGGCCAATGAGGAAGAAGAGGACGAGTCGGATGAAGAGTCGGGTGAGAGCGACTCGGAGAGTGAAGATGTGGCTCAAGCTCCGCTCTCAGCAGTGAATATTGGGGTTCCTGGTCTTACGCCTAATCAGGTTAAGAAGCTGCTAGAGTTAGCAACCAAATCTGATGCCGTCACAACTACCTCAGCCCTTGACAAGTTGCAAAAACAGATTTCTCAGCTTATGGCGGACAAGAAGAACGGAGCAATTCCTACAAGAGAAAGAGGAAGTTCCGGTGCCAGTTTAAAAGAGATCAAGGCTTTGCAGCAGAAACTCAATGAACTGGAGAAGAAAACGCAGACGTACGCGGTTCACCCTGGAGGAGTCCGGATGGTGAGTGTATACACGCCGTTGTTGGTGAAAGACGACCCTGACTTCAAGAAGTATTTCAAGTTGAAAGGTATGGATATGCCATTGGACCAGATCAAAGCCAAGATGGAGGCGAATGGTGTGAACCCCAATCTCCTTGACACACCCGACGGTGTATCACCGAACGATCCTGGTGTACGTACTGACTTCAAAGCTGAGGTTTTATTGCGATGACTTATGAATGATATGGTGGTGATTTGATAGCCAGAGAAGGGTGCGTACATCCCGATGACGGTGGCGGACGATCCTGCGTTCAAAAAGTACTTCAAGTTGAAGAGCATGGACATGCCCTTGGATCAGATCAAGATGAAAATGGAGGCTGATGGCGTGGACCCCACACTACTGGACAACTCAAGTCAAGTGTCGCCGAACGACCCAGGCGTAAGTGTGTGTATTGGTGTTCGTAGTATTTGTGTGTTGTCTAACTTCTTGACTGCATTTTCGGTCTTGATATGATTCAGCCGCCACAACTCCCGCCAGGATATTCATCGAATGGAATGGCACCTCCTCTGTCTCCACTGCAAAAGTCTAGTGGGGGCTTCAGTTGGCCTTCAATGCCTGCTCCAGCTCCTGTTGTTCCGTACAATCCACTTCTTGTAAAAGATGACCCACAGTTTAAAAAATACTTTAAACTCCGGCAAATGGGGATGCCTGACGAGCAAATCAAGCTTAAAATGAAGGCCGAAGATATGGATCCTGATCTTCTTGACCGTCCAGACGACGTCTCTCCGAACGACTCAGGCGTAAGTGATCTCATGTTTGTTGTCTGGGTACCAATGCTAATGCTTGATGTGTTCGCAAACTTAAGCCGCCTGTTCAAGCGCCAAGTTCTCCCACTGGCCCAGTGTCGATGGAGCAGCTTTTCAGTATTCTGATGCAGCACCAGCAGATTATTCAACAAGGTAATGTAGTTAACTGCCTACTGTCGTTTGATTTCATACTAATTAAGGCTGTCAATTGCAGTGTCGAATGGCGGTAGCTTAACGAGTGGCGTTCATGGTCGCGGAGGTAGTGGTGGTGCATTTGATGGTATGCCACACCGGTCAGTGGAAGATCAAATGGCCCAGGAGTTAGCTGCAGCGGAAAGTGCCATTGACGATATCTTTGGGGATGAATCCCAGCAGCCAAAGGGTCCCGGAGGCATGGGTATGATTGAGCAGCTGGAGAAGAAAGCACGTAAGGAGAGCAACAAGAAACTTGTTGATAACCGTGAGGAAGTCAACCGTTCGATTGCAGAACTACTGACTACGAAGCTGTCGACCGATGACGAGGCGATTTCGTTCTGCAAAATGATCACACCAAAGTTGGAGAATTATGGGCTAGCGCTCGGAACTGACTCGGTTCAGACATGGTCTTCACGTCTACTTATTAAGAACAAGGACACTCGGGATTGGTACTTTTCAGAGCAGGAGCGGCTTGATGCTGGCAAGGCGTATGGTCGTCTGTGGGGGCTTTCGTTCCTGGAGCGTGATGCCGGCCAGTTAATTGCCAAGCGCGCACAAATTCTGAATGCTCCTGCAACGATGCGTGCAAATGCCAAGGGCAAACCGGAACTGATCGACAAATTCACTCAGTTACTGAAAGACACAGTGAAACTCAAACACAAAGTATTTAAGAGTGGATCTTATGCATCCGAGGTGCGGCAACTGCACGAGTTGAACATCCCTGAGCGCTTTGAGGAGCATGGAACTGCGCTTATTGACTGCACAACAGTGCTTGCTGATGCTTCGCTTGACTTGGCGGAGGAGGAATTCCGGTCGCTGGAGAATGCGACTCGTGCCAAGAAAATCCGAGCCAGAGCTGTGGTACACGTTGCCGAGAAGGCAATCACGTTGGTAGGTATCGTGAAGAAGATTGGTGCCAGTGGAGTTAATGAAGTGCGTTTGCGAGATGTGGAAGCAACCACAGCAAAGCTCAAGGAAGTATACTTATCTGGCGAAAAGGAAGAGGAAGAAGAAGATGATGTGCTGTAAGGAAGCAATCGGCGCGCCAGCGTATGGTGCAGGCGGAGGGTATTTACCGCGGAGCTTCTACGGTAGACAAGCTAAGTTTTAACCACTTTACGATCAAAATCAATCTATTCTTCAGCCAATGGTTTCCATGTCAATATCAAGCTTTCTATTGCCGAACCTGACCGAAAAGCGAGCGGAAAAGCTCGTCCACGTCGATCTCTGGCTTCGGGTAAGGCTCTGGAAACATAAAATTCTCGAGCTTCGGGTGGACCGTGTAGCGCAATACACGTCCCTTACTAGCCTTGCGGTTCACAATTTTCTTCTTCTTACGGTGAGTTCGTCTCACCAATCCCTCCTGGCCAGCGCCACCACTCTCGATAAACTCCTTCAACAACTGCTGGTAGAAGTCCGAGTCATCGTACATGAGCTCGTCCAAAAGGTCTTCAGCGCCGTCTGTAACCTCACCCTCCGGTACATCCATCGGTGCATGAGCCTTTCGTTTGACTCGCTGCGAATCCACGAGAACGGACTCTACTTGGGCAAGAATATCCTGATTCACAGCCTTGAACTTCTTCGCCTGGCTGTTCTTGCTCCCTGCCGCCAGGTCGGTCTTACGCGTGTATGTGTTAAGAATGTCGTTGTACTGGGGAAGAATCACGCGGTTGCTCTCAGTAATTTCCTGCCACAGGTCGTCACATGTGCGCTTGCGCTTCTTAGTGGGCGCATCATTAGCACTCAATTCCGGTACATTGCAAAGCTTCTCTTGCAACTTCGACACGGCGTCGATGCTCTTGTACAGTTCAGATGCTACCTCTTCCTTCGTCTTTGCAGCTGCTTCCTCATCCGTCTCCGTCTTGTGAGCCGCCGCCTCCTTAGCCGTCGTTAACAAACGCTTAGCGTAAATCTGGACCTCAAGACAACGTTCCCAAATAAGTTTCTGGTTCCTCACGTGCTGCGCCTTCTCCACCAGCTTCTCGCTGTCTTGTGCGCCCATGAGACGAGCCGAGTCCTCTTTCTGGAAACCTCGGATGAGGTTCTCGGCATTCTTGTCCTTGTCCTCACTCTCCTCGCTCTCATCAATAGCTTCAGCCTCCTCATCAGCCTCTTCCTCTTCGTCGGAAGCTCCAAAAGGCTCTGCATCAGACCAAGCGCCCATCGCGTCTTCATCCGGCGAATCGTCTGCGTCCTCCTTCAAGTTCAGCCTCTTCCTCTTCGTCGGAAGCTCCAAAAGGCTCTGCATCAGACCAAGCGCCCATCGCGTCCTCATCCGGCGACTCGTCTGCGTCCTCCTTCAAGTCCTTTCGCTTCACCACTTTGCCCGCGTACTGCTCACCCTCTAGTGCATCCCAGTTCTTGACACGCAAAGCCGACGCCTGTTCACGCTGCTTGCCACTTTTACTACCTGCCTGCAGTCGCTGCTTACGGGACGTACGCAACTGCGTGGCCTCATTTGCATCAGAATCAGAGGAAGCATCTTCGTGCCGGATCGCACGCGTGCCGTCGTCAAACTCGTCAGCCTCGTCGATGTTGAACTCGTCGCGCGCCATGCTCTTCCTCTTTGATAGTCAACTGTTGGCTATAGCAGTCTGCATCTTTTTAGCGAATCAAAGACGGGTATCCGTCCACACCAGTGAGCCTCATGAATTACCGTGTCAAACATCTGTGTTTGGAATGCTATTGTGTCTTTCACAGTGCTTAATTGAATTGAATCAGATAATTTAGTCACAGAACTGAGTCGGCAATGACTCCTGTTCGCGTGCCGCTGGCGTTGCTGGCGCTTTACTTCCTGCACGCGTTCTTCATGACATTCCCCGTGACGGCGTATGGTGAATGGCTCTTCGACGTCATTCACATGCCGCCAGCCACCACCAGTCTCTACTATTCAGCCACGTTCTTCCCGTGGAATTTAAAGCCACTTTACGGTTTAATCTCCGACAGCTTCCCGCTCTTCGGATACCGCCGCAAGTCGTACATTGCGCTATGCGAAGTGTTTGCAGCAGTATCATTGGTGCTCACATCCACGTACGTGCACTCCATTGCAGGCGCGTTCGTTGTCAAACTCGTGGATTCTGTGGCCGAAGCTTTTGCTCAAATGATGCTCGGCGTTTTCCTCGTGAATTTGACGACAGGAGACGCCACCAGTAGAAGCAGCGCGCATGTGCAGTCATGGGCGAATGGGATGAAGAATGTGGCATCCATTGCGGCCTTGGTGCTTGGTATTCCGATGTATCGAGACAAAAGCATCCAGCCGCAGATGATCATTGGATGGACCAGTTTGTTTCCATTGACAGCGGCTGGAGTTTGTCTCGTTGGACTGAAGGAGACACCTGTCAGTGAATTACAGAGTGATAGTGACAGTGAGCAGGCTGAGTTGGATGGATTTGTTGCGTCGGCTTCGTGGGGAAGCGCGGTGAAGTCTTGGTGGCTGCCCTTTAAGTGTGATCTGCAGCGCAAATGGGAGCTTATTCGACCGGTATTACCGCCGATGCTCTTCTTCTTTCTGTGCAATGCACTCCCTGGCGACGGAACGATTTGGTACCAGTACACGTTTTCGCTCCTTAAAGACGAGCACGAATGCTTGCAGTACATTTCCCTGGCTGGAATGGTTGGCCGCTTCCTGTCGTGCCTCTGCTACGCTAAGTGGTGCACTAACCGCAGCGTTCGAAGCGTCTTCTTCGTCTCCACGGTATGTTCTGTTGCTGCTGGACTACCACGATTGCTGTTAGCTCCTCCTATCGTGGATCTTCCGGTCTCAGTGTGCACCTTTGGCACAGCTGAGGCTTTCATCACTTCATTTACTTCTGAATTCGCGCTGTTGCAGTTGCTGGTAGTTGCCACGTACTACTGCCCTTCCAACTCGGATGTTCAAGGATTGACATACGCCTTGTACTTGTCGTTCATGGACTTTGGCGGCGTCGTATCCGGGATATTGACGTCCGTATTAGTGTCGGCGGTCGGCATAGTGCCAGACCCAACTACGAAAGTTGTAGACTGGAGTCGTTTGTGGCTCGTCGTGGTGATTGCTTCAGTTGGTCAATTACTCGTCTTGGTGTTTTTATTCGTGCTTCCAGAGAAGGTTGACACCTCTGAAAACACGAGTTTGGACCGAAAACCGATGAAGAACAAGTCGATAATTAAATTGCTGTCCGATGAACCGGAAAAGCAACCACTGCTTTCCGAATCAGATTATGTCGATGTACGAATATGAAGAAATTAGGAATAGATTTCGATGATTTACATGAACATAGTAAAAGTAAAACTTCAACTCATACAGCAATGCCAACAACTGTACTATAATACGCTGAATAATGGGCATGAAATGAAGATAAAAAGATCATTTTTGATGCGCGATGTATTGTGTTCCAACTTTCCGCAAAAGACCTTAAACGAGTGCCCACCTTCTTAACAAAAAGAGAGCTTGCCAGTACGTGTCGACGCGTCCAACACTTACTTCTTCTCGTTCTTCTTGTCAGCCAGACGCTTGGCCTGCTTGCCAAAGATGCGCTTGTCAGCGCGAGCCACACGCAGCTGCGTGAAGACGCTCTTCGCCTTCATCTCGTCCGTGATGACCGCGGTGGTCGACTTGACGCTCGAGCGGGTGATCGGGAGGATCGGGCCCGTGTGCTGCACGGCGTTCGAGGTCTCCTCAATAGCCGAGTCGCCCCTCTTGGGCTTGTTCAGGCTCTTGCGCGGGAACACGATGAGCTTGGCCTTGTAGGCCTTAAGGCGGTGCACGTTCGCCTGGAGCGACTCGACCGACCGGTTGGTACGGCGGAAGTCCACGGCAAGGCCTTAAGGCGGTGCACGTTCGCCTGGAGCGACTCGACCGACCGGTTGGTACGGCGGAAGTCAACAGCGATGCCGATGCTGATGGCCTGCTTGCGGTTAATGCCAGCCTCCTTCAGCTCCTCGAGCGTGAAGCCCTTGCCAGCACGGACCTTGGAGCCGTACTTGATCGTGGGGCAGTGCACAGCGGGGCGCAGCAGACCAGCGGCCGGGCGCGGGGCGACGGCAGCAGCCTTAGCCTTACGTGTCAGACGACGGGTTTTCTTCTTGGAAGCCTGGTTAAGATAGAAAATTCACTTAAATCAGTCCACGTTGATTGTTCCATTGCTGTCGCTGACCCAGCAGATTTTGCCACCACACGCCTGTTACGAGATCTGAGCATCATTTGCGTCGTCCACTGATTTAATGCCTGTAATTGACCTGTTTTCGCTCTTGCTCAATGGCGTATAGTGGTGATAGGCTGACTGGTGGCTAAACTGCTGGGCTTTAGAGGAATTTGTCTCTTACCTGGTCGAACCAAGTCTTGATTCGGGACTGCCAGTACTTGTGGAAGTGGCCATTGGGGATGACGTTGTTGTGCTTCACCATCTTGAACTACAAAGAGAGAGATAAGTAGTATATGTGTGAGTGACTCGCTGCTCATTGCCGCCGACATGTAGAGGGGAAGCAAATTACCTTCGCGCGAAGTTACTCAGAAAGTTGCGGGCAATTTGGAACTTGGAGCCCAAACAACGCAGGCGGAGCAAGAGGCCAGAGAATTGGTGGTTCCCCAACGTGCAAGGCTCTCCAGTCCTCGCACTCACTTGGACTCACTATGCTCTCACAGTCTTAGCCAATCAGATCGCATGTTTGAACCACACATCCTATCTTAGGCTATCAGCTCCTACATTAAGAAATGAAGATAAGGTGGTACACAAATTTGCTCAGTCACCGCATCATGGTACACGGTACCAGTCCCCAAAACAGCTCCAAACAGGCAAGAGGTGACAGCAGACGGCACTTGTCCCCGACGACGCAGCGGCTCTCGGGACGACGTCACCATGTTCAGCGCTGGCAGTGCGTTCTCCTTTCTCTCCTCTTTATTATGCACCTAATTTTGCGCACAATGGTCTCGTGGTTGCTGTGTTCTCGTACTTATTCGCTGTCTTCTTTTTGCAGATCGAGGTGGAGGCTTTGGAGCGCAGGGTGGTAACCCATTTGCACAAAATCAAGGTACGGATGTTACAGAGTTATACTAGCACTGCACACAGTTTGCTCTTGGTGTGTGCGTCTCCAGGCGAGTGTAGGGTATTGATCGGTGATCTTGGCGTGACCAGGATCCACGGGAGCGAATTCGTTCCAGTCCAATGCCAACGCCCCAGTAGTAAAAACAGCGTTCGGGCAGAGTTCAGGTTTTGGCAATCCGCCACGGGGAATGGCTGGAGCTTCAATGAGCGGAGGATTCCGTAACCAGCCGCCGCTTCCTCCAGGAGGAATGGCTGGAGCTCCGATGGGCGGGTTTGGCTCTAGTAAGAACCCATTCGGACAGGCAACGACGGACAACATGAACAAGCCTCAGAAGAACGGGGCAATTGCGTTTGGAGGAACGCCGTTCGGACAGAATGGCGCATCGGCTTCTTCGACGTCGGCAGGCGCGCACACGACGTTCGGATCTGCAGCCTCTTTAGGTGGAAAGCCTATGAATCGAGGTACTGGGTTTGTCGGAAATGGATTCGGTGGAAATAGCGCTTCGTTTGGGGGTAACGACAGCGGATTCAGTGGAGGGCAGACTGCTTTCGGGGCACCGACGACCAAGCGCGGACAGAGTTCGTTCGGTTCGTTCTCACAGGATGCAAACGGGTTTAGTTCCGGAAGTAGACCAGTACCGACACCGTTGTTATCGCCTGGAACATCCTTTGGAAGTCAGGCAGCAGGTGTCACTGTGAGGAAAAAGCAGATCACTCCGAATGCTGCTATTTCGTCACGGTCGAACAATTCTTTTGGTAGCGGAGGCTACGGCAATAGCATATCGAACCCCTCAGCTGTTCAAACAAGTTTTGGAGCAGCTGGCGGTAGTACCAACTCTCGGTCTGCAGCGTTTGGAAAGCCATCTCCTGCTGGCAGCCCGCCTGTTACCACGTTTGGTGGTGCCACTGAGAACAGACGACAAACTACACCGAAATTTGGATCAGACGCGTCAGCCGGAGGGTTTAAAAGATCAGACAAGATTACGTCAATGGAGACGCGCATGAGTGGCGCAAAGAAAACACCGTTCGGGAAGGGCAAGCAGTCTCAAGGTCTCGGCAATGTCGTGGCGGAAGAAGAGGCTCATTCTTTCGGTGGCCAAAAGACTAAGTCAAGCCGGAATGTTCCTAGTGGGGGAGATGCCTTTGGTGGTGCCAAGGCGCCGAAGGTAAGTCCAACAAGTGAAAAACATGGGAAACAGCGACAAACTCGGACAAAGAAGAAAACACCGAATACCAGCGATGAAGACACGCCGTTTGTTCCCATGCCAACCGGTGACTCCATAGACGACAATAACAAAGCTGAGCTTTCTTCGGCAACGAATCTGAATGGACTTTGCGCTGATATGTGTAGTCCAGCAGAACGGGAGCTGCATATTCAGGTGGATGAGCTGAGTGTTTTCGAGAAATGCTTTCCGAATCAGCCAGGTACTGAACGTGAAAGGATTATCAAGCGTTTCCAGCGCAGCTCAGCTGATCATAAGCTGGATATTCCGGAGGAAATTCGCCCTCCTGGCATTTTACGGCGCACGCAGCTTTACATCGAACAGGAAATCATGGATTTAGAGCAGGGTGGCGACGATCCTCGTTTCCATCAACCCCGAGTGCCGGAGCCAATTGAGTTGTATAACTTCTGCTGGGATCGGTTTCGAATGATTCGGAAAGATTTTATGCTGCAGAATTACCGTGGTGCTGGCGGCCGCGTACACCCCATTGCTCTGGACATTCACGAGCGTATTGCGCGGTACCATGTACTTAGTGAACACGAACTGATCGAGACGCAAAGTTTTGTGGCTCAGCAAAACATGGAGCAACTAGGTCAAACGCTCAAGTCACTCAACGAGCTCTATGACGAAAGTCGTAAGATGGGCGACCCCGCGTACTTGAGTCCATTTGAAGCTGAGTGTCGTGCGTACTTTATCTTGTGTACACTGGACAATGGTCGTGGAATGGATGTGCTGAAGTACGTTAAGGATCTCCCTCCTCATATCTTGGAGAGCCCCCACATCAAGTTCGCGATGCGTGTGTTCGTTGCTCGACACACGGGAGATTATTTCCAGTTTTTCTTGCTGCTTCGTCAAGCGACCTATCTGCAGTCATGTTTACTGTTTCGGTACCTTCCGAATGTCCGGTCGTCAGCGCTTCTGCGTATGAACCGAGCATATCGTAGCCAGGTCTATCCATTAGAGGACTTGGTTGAACAGTTGTGTTTTGATGACATCGAACACGCCTTTTCTGTGTGCGAAGAGCATAAACTCATGATGTCTGGCAGACCTGGCGTTGGTGATGATAGCTCAGTAATGGTGAAGTTTGGTGGCGAGTTATTCGAGACAGGTACACTTTTGTACATAACTTAGCGTTGGTTTGCCGATTCTTATGGTATTTATGATGACTGTACAGATGCGCAGCTACGACGAAGCAACACACCTTTGAAGATCCGAAGCTCCAAGATCTACGTTGGGATGAAGCAGGGGTACGCATTATTCAGATTCTCTAAACGCAAGGTAATGCTCATTTAAATGACTTCTTCTTGTGTTTTCAGCAACTACCTTCGGCGTGATATCTGCCGAGGTGTGACTGAATACGCTCGCGATGAATACCCTGCTCTAAGCAAACTGATTCAAGACTCTGAACGAGAGGAGCAGGCGAAGCTGTACCCGAATCGCCCTGCATATGATGACGCTTACTCTTATTTTGTTGACTACAATGAAGGAGCGTCAGTAGTGCCCCCAGCGAGCGCCCCACCGACGCAACCAAGCGGCTCAGCAAGCTTCAATAATGATCAGTACCAACCTGGGGAGACCGATCAGAAGAAACACGATCTTGATACGATTGCACAGAAGAAATGGGAGCTTGAACAGAAGAAACAAGCGATGCTGGAGCGGATGCGAGAACTGGAGAAAGCGAAGGAGGAGAAAGTGCGCCAAGACCAGGCTAAGAAGACTGTTGTTGAACAATCTGCGCAGCGCGAAGAACACGCTGGAAAAGAAGCCGCTTCTCGAGCTCAAGCTGAAAAAGAGGCTGAGACAGCAAGACAACAACGAGAAGAACTCGAAGCTCAATTACGGAAGCAGGAGAAACAGCGTGAGCTTGAAGAACAACGCAGACTTGCAGAAAAAGCTGCTCGTGACGCGGAACGTCAGAGGCTCGAAGCGCTACAGCGAGCGGAAGCTCTCAGGATAAAGGCTGCTGAGGAAGAACGACGTCGGCAAGAAGAAAAACGGCAAGAAGAAATCCGACGAAAGGCGGCAGAAGAGCGTGAGCAGCGTCGCCAGCAAGAATTAGTGGAGGCGCGAGCACGCCAGCAACATGAGGCATTTCTTGAAGCACAGCGACAAGCACAGTTGGCGAAGGAACGGGCTGAACGAAAGCGGGTGCGTCGCGCTGAAAAGCAAAGACTTGCTCTTTTGAAGCTGAAATTTCATCTCTGGAAGAAGTACGTTCACGTGTCACGTGCCGGTCCCGGGCCGGTGGCGCTTGACGCTTCAAAACTTCGGCTTGTTCGACCTCATCAAAGGGCAAAAGACAGTGTGCAGTGGCTGTTCCGAGGCACTGATGGTTCGTCGATTGGTACGAAGCGGCTTAAACGAACCTTTGAGGTCGAGGCTCAGCCAGATTCACCGCTTTCGGACACAGAAGTATCGTTACTTTGGAGCTCTGAAGACATTGCGGAATTAGTTGGAGCTTCTCTTCGGCGGGTAAACCCCGGGGTAGTTTCTGTCGCGTGGAAATTGGTGATAGCAGATCTACTTGATGGAGCTTCCTCATCATTTGGATTGTGGTGTGCGGTCAAGGCCGGAACTCAGGATGTGACGACACTCGAGCATGACTGTCATCGCATTTTTCAGTCACCAGAGGGGATTTCGGTGTGCTGTCGGTACCTTGATTCAACGTTTTCGCAGCGAAATGGTCAGGATGTACAGCGTCAGAAGCTCGCTGCAACGTCCGCGATCCTCCTTCCTGTTGATCTGAGTACACTACAGCAAGCAGGTAGTTCGTTTATCTTGGAGCAGCGCCTGGGAGACCTGCTATCATCGTTGAAGCCAGAATGCCGCGTGAGTGTACTGGCATTGGGGTTTGCTGGGTCTAAAATTGAGTCCTTGCGCTCTCTCCTCACGAGTACGCTTGAGAGCAGCGTTGAGAGAGTGCAATGCCGATTCGCCTCACAGGTCAGCATTGGTGTTGAGATTGTCAGCGCAGGAGAGCTTCTTCGTCAGAAGTTTAGACAAATGATTTCCAAGATTGCAGCTCTCTCACCTCCCGTTCCTCAACTAAGTAGTGTGGGGCTGAAGGAACTGCTTGAAAGTAGCGTCCAGGTGATGCTGAACCAGTACGAGTCTTCCGTGGCTATGCAAAGCCAAATCTGCACGGTTTTCCCGGGCGTACGTGAAGATATTCTGGCGTCGGGTGTCATGGATCTCGCGTACCCTCCACCAGAGCTGCAGCGTGTTGTTGTTGAGCCTCCTCACGGCTGGAATTCGCAAGAGAAGCGGCACGAGATGAATACCGTCCTTACGGCGCTAGAAGTGACTCTTATCGGCGTCGAGCGCTCCTCTGTACCGCGCAGTCAGTTGTGCGATGTCTACTTCAACAAGGTGGTGGACTTCATTGATCGGCTTTTTCGCTCCTATCTACCATCCACTGCAGTGTCGACGTACGAAGTGAAGAAGCGCGTTTACAGCTTACTGCTCCCAGTACATGAACAAGTGATGCGAAGCGTGAATGGAAGCGCAGATCAAATCACTCCACAAGAAGCGGACGTGTTGTTGCCATGGCGGGCGATATTCGAAGAAGTCTACGGTACCTTCTTCGAGACGCTAAGTGATTTGACTATCTACTACCCCGCAGACTGGCGAGGATTTGGATCACGCGTTACGCATCTTCTGGACGCTGCGCAGTCATCGCAGCCGGCGCAACTGCCCGCCTCAAGTCAACGTCCCAAGCGCGACCGCATCGTGGCGAAACAATCTGTGAAGGTTTCTGTGCAGAGTATCAGGCGAAGCTTTGGAAACAAATCTGCAGACTCGAGTCAGTTTGTGAACTTGGCTGACGATCCGCTGCAGAAGTACCGTGCTGTGGGCGAGATGAAGCGTCTCCGTGTGGAGATCGAGAAGGAGCGCGCCGCCACGTCTCAGTACCAGCGCATGCTCCGCCAAGCTCTCAATCGATGGGACGACTAGTAGACTACTGACTAAGTGTAGAGGTAGATAATGGCAATATACTGTCCAAACAAGCCACTTCAACTTGTCAAACGTAACGGAATGAAATATCATTGAAGTACCTTCAAATAAAGTAGCATTTGCTGAAGTAGCAAACATTGATTGTTGGTGCTACTTCAACTTCGTGCCGGTAAAAGTTTAATGTTAACGTCGTCGATCATGGGACTGTGCGAGCTGCCGAGTGAGCTGCTGGCGGCGACGCTGCAGTTCGCAGACCACCAGTCGCTGCTGCGTCTAGAGGCTGTGAATCGCTGCATGCGGGACACGATCGTGCGCTGTGGTGCGAGCATTTTCCTTCTCTCTAGACCCCAATTTTGTGTCTTGCTAACTTTTAGTGACAGATACGTGGCAGATTCTGGCACGTCGTGTGGCACTATACGCGAGCAGTTGCCTCGACAGAAGTTCCGCAGACTGGAAACGATTGGCGCTGCTGGCTCAGAGTCCTGTGGGTGACGAACTGTCGGTGCTACGTCGAGTGCGAGGTGCTGCTTTGATCATCGACAGTTGAGGGGACAAGTACAGTGGAATGACTGTGGTTTTTGACCTACAGAATGCTCGTCTATAGACCACACGAATGAGTCGGCTGAGAACACGCTAACAAGGTCTCACTGTGGTATTGGCGTGGCGTTGCTGACCAATACAGTGGTGGCCGACGACCCTCTGGCGTTTGAAGCCATTGCCAAGAGACTGCAGCTGGAATGCGGCTGTGCAAGAGGTCGACCGTGTTACTGGAGCAGGTGATGGAGTGTTGAATATTCTATGTGAAATGTGATAGTATAACGCTCATCGGGATGTTTCTGCAGTGCCTCGACATGGGGTTACTCTACGACGGACTATCTGGACTATACGCTGTGGGAGAATTGCTTGGTCAACAGTGTGCAAGTCGTACCGTACAGAGTGTTCTGGTACCCTGGCAGCCCCACATACTCACCCAAAAGACTATCGTTCGCGTTGTATGAGATGAAGGAAGATGGTGAGATTGGCTTGTTGGTCTACGAGTCCATGGTGTTTACTATCGTCAAGGACATGAAGGTGGGGAAGTTGTATCTTAACTGGATACACAACTGAGACTGATATGTTACTGCTGCATTCGTTACGATACTGTAGATGCAGACGTTCGAACTACCATTCAGAGTATTCCTGTCTCGAGGAATCTTACGCGTGAACTTGTTTGACCGTCAGGAAGATATCGGGATGGACGTTGCTCGGTGGATGCACGAAAACAACTTGCCTCCGTATTACACATGCTTAAGTTATGTAGGTGCTACGGGGCTCCTCGAGTCTGGGACACAGCTCGAGTAAACGAATAACCGGGGATTTATGTATAGTTTTAGTGGTTACTTTTTTTCAATGGGCCGTTGTTGCTAGTAGGGTCTCTTCGCATTGCTGATTTCTCTAAGACGTTGCTACGATGCAGTATGAGAGCCGAAACAATTCACGTGGATACGAAGCCGAAGCGGTCATGGATATAAAATCGAATTCACGAGGACGGGAGAAGCAGTCGCAGTCGACTCCTGTGATTGAATTGGAGCACACGATCGGTTTCTCCGCCGTGCCAAACGCAATTCACTATCATCCATCCGGCCAGGACTACGTGTATCCTGCTGGCGGATCGGTGCTACTTACGTCATTCCAAGACGCTCACAGCCAGCTTTTTCTCCGTGGACACGAGGGTCATGTAACTTGCATTGCCATGTCACCGTCAGGAAGAATGCTGGCTTCGGGCGAGCGTGGACGACGTGCTGATGTCCTGGTCTGGGATTATTCAGCTCGGAGAATTGCCTTTCGACTGTCTGAGCACGATGCCGGTATCGCTGCTCTGTCCTTCTCAGACGATGAACGGCTGCTATGCTCGGTTGGTGTCCCTGAGGACGGACCACGGCTGTACATTTGGGACGTTTTGACCGGCAACATTTGTGCCACACACCAGAAGATGGCGAATATCGTCACGGCAATTGCATTTGGAGGCATGGCGCGCGATGTAAAACGTCGTGACACTGCCAACTACCAATTCGCAACGGTCGGACACCGATTGCTGCAAATCTGGGTCCTCAATCCACTCACGGGTGAACTTATTCAACACAAAATCGAGCAGACACTCGTTCGTGATTATACTTGCGTGCAATTCTCTCCTGATCGCGAGACACTCGTCGCTGGCAGCTCAAGTGGTGATTTTTGCGTTGTAAATGTGAAAACACGGCACCTATTCAAGGTGGTTCCAGCTTGTTCCTGTGGTGTCCATTCCATTGTATACTTCGATGGTGGCATCCTCGTTGGTGGTGGAGATGGTAGCATCCTGCATTATGAGCATGATTTTGTAGATACCTGCCACGTTGGACTTGACAGTGGAGTCGTTGGATTGGCTCTGAATGCAGCACAAAATAAGCTTGTCGCTGGCACCCAAGCTGGTGGCATTTACACGGTACGTCTCGCCTTTGGTGCCTCACAACGTAGTCTTCAAGCCAGATTGCTGTCTGAAAACCATTCCAACGGAGTCGTGCAGATAGCGTATGCACCGGAGGTATCTGACCGATTCGCCACCATCTCCCTAGACTGCACGATTCGAATCTGGGATGCCTCCGACTACTCTGTGGCGACCCGCTGTATGGTTGTTAATGCTGGTGCGCCGACATCTCTCCAATATTCGCTGGACGTGCTTCTCTCGGGTTGGACTGACGGTTGCATCCGGTCTCATAGCAGCGACTCTGGCGATTTAGCCTGGTCTATCGACAACGCGCACACTGGTGGGGTCACAGCTCTCGTGTTGAGTCACAACCAGCGGTTCATCGTTTCTGCAGGAGTTGGAGGTGAAGTGCGCGTGTGGGATATTCGTAAACGCGACTTGGTCTCACACCTTAAAGAACACTCGATGATCGTCACGAGTCTTGCACTGTATCGAGATGATCTGCACGTGATTTCTTGCAGTCGTGACCGCAGTTTGCTCTGCTGGGACCTCCGCAATGAACGCAGAATCTCAAGTCACATCCAGCGCATGGGCGGCATCAACACCGTCGCGTTGTCTGCTGATCAGCGTTTAGTTTTGAGTGCCGGCCAGGAAAAGCGCATTTCGTACTGGGATTTGCGTATCGAGACACCTGTAACTGTGATCCAGAAGGCCCACGACGAAGAAGCCACTTGCATCGCTGTTGCGCACAATCTTGAAGTGTTTGCCACCGGTGGGAACGACCGACTCGTAAAGCTTTGGGACTTCAACACGAATCAACTGATCATGGACGGCGTTGGGCACTCGGGTAATGTCCGTAGCTTAGCA
The DNA here is from genome assembly GCA_024679045.1 of Phytophthora brassicae. NCBI lineage: Eukaryota > Oomycota > Peronosporomycetes > Peronosporales > Peronosporaceae > Phytophthora > Phytophthora brassicae. The sequence continues at coordinate 33,048 of JAIKVB010000036.1, read as the reverse complement.
TTCAGCCCAGATGATCGACAGCTTCTCTCTGTTGGTGACGATGGTTGCGTCTTTGTCTGGAATCTGTACACAGAGCACTAGCCAGCACCAACATCTTAGAACACGCTTTCATATTTGCCATTTCTATTGAGAACCTTAATCAAAAGAATGAGCATCTACTGCTGCTCGTGCTCTTTCAAGTAGCTGTAGAGCAGCTGAACGCCAAAGCCCGTAGCTCCTTTAGGGAAGTAAGACTTGGGGGAGCTGTAGTTCGACGGTCCGGCAATATCAATGTGAGCCCAGTCCACGCCCTCGTAGACAAACTGCTGTAGGAATGCTGCGGCTGTAGAAGCGCCACCATAGCGGCCACGACCTGTGCTGCGGGAGTCCGACTGCGAACCTTTGAGCGCCGAGGTGTGCTCAGGGAGGATTGGCAGGCGCCAGCATCGTTCATGACACTCCGTGCCAGTGTTTTGCAGCTTTTTAGCCAGGTCATCCGAGTTAGAGAACAAACCCGCACAGTGTTCACCCAGAGCAACCATACACGCGCCAGTCAAAGTAGCGACGTCGATCAGCTTCTTGGGCTTGTATTCCTTCTGAACGTACGACATGGCGTCACCAAGCACCAGGCGGCCCTCAGCGTCGGTATTGTTGTTTTCCACAGTGATACCCTTGTGCGACTTGACAATAGTTAGCGGCTTCACAGCCTTGGACCCGATGAGATTTTCAGCAAGTGCAAGGGCACAGACAATGTTCACCTTAAGTCCTTGGCGCGAAGCAGCACGGACCGCTCCCAGAACAGCAGCTGAGCCACACATATCGGTGTGCATCGGTATTGTTGTTTTCCACAGTGATACCCTTGTGCGACTTGACAATAGTAAGCGGCTTCACAGCCTTGGACCCGATGAGATTTTCAGCAAGAGCAAGGGCGCAGACAATGTTCACCTTAAGTCTTTGGCGCGAAGCAGCACGGACCGCTCCCAGAACAGCAGCCGAGCCGCACATATCGGTGTGCATGTCCTCAATAGCACCCGTCGGCTTAAGGTTCAAACCTCCAGTGTCGAACGTGATCCCCTTGCCCACCAGCGCAATCTTGTCGTCCGAGTCGGGGTTTCCACGGTACTCGAGAATAACTAGACGAGGAGGGCAAACACCAGCCTGACCAACGCTTAAAAACATATTCATGCCCTCCTTCTCCAGATCTTCCTGCTGCAGCACGCGGACTGACATGTTTGGAAGCTCCGCCGACGCACGCGCCAACTCCTCCATGAACGCCGGGTTCACAATGTGCGAGCGCTCATTACCTACATCATCGTCTATCAATCAGCTCCTAAAAATTACCATAGCCACTTCACCTGTACTTACCAAGGTTACGCGCAAATATTGTCTCTTCGCCCACCGTGGCCTGCTCCGCCATATTCTAGAAGCACAATCAAAACCGTCAGTCCCCACATGAAAACACATATCCCTCAGACCAACGCTTAAAAACATATTCATGCCCTCCTTCTCCAGATCTTCCTGCTGCAGCACGCGGACCGACATGTTCGGAAGCTCCGCCGACGCACGCGCCAACTCCTCCATGAACGCCGGATTCACAATGTGCGAGCGCTCATTACCTACATCATCGTCAATCAATTAGTTCCTAGAAATTACCATAGCCACTTTATCTGTACTTACCAAGGTTACGCGCAAAGATTGTCTCTTCGCCCACCGTGGCCTGCTCCGCCACATTCTAGAAGCACAACCAAAAAACATCAGTATCCACATGAAAACACACATATCCCTCTCAGTATTGCATCACCTGCTGGAACTCAGCCGAAGCGTCCACATAAATCTGCTCCAGCGGCAGTCTCAGTTTGCTGTCTCCATAGGTGTCCTTGGCGTCCGTCAAGTACTGGTCAAACTGGTAGTTGGACAGCATTGAAGCCTGGGACAGCAGCTCCACCACTCGAGCGGCATCAATCTTGCCGTCCAGATTGGGCGCCTGCATCACGACACTCTGGGTAGTTGGACAGCATTGAAGCCTGGGACAGCAGCTCCACCACTCGAGCGGCATCAATCTTGCCATCCAGATTGGGTGCCTGCATCACGACACTCTTGACACGTTTAGCCTTGAGAGCGCTCAACGCGCCGTGTGTGGCATCTCTCAGCGTGTTGGGCGTCACTTTGTCGGCGTCTCCGAGACCCACGAGCAGCACACGATGACTCTCAAACGCTTCATCGTCCACACTTGGGTACAAATACATTTTCTCCTGCGGTTTGGCCTGGAAGTCACTCAAGGCGGCTGCAGACACAGGAAATGGCAGTGACTTGTGCAGATCCGACGCTGCAGCGCGAGACACAAATACAACGCGGACGTCCACACTTGGGTACAAATACATTTTCTCCTGCGGTTTGGCCTGGAAGTCACTCAAGGCGGCGGCAGACACAGGAAATGGCAGTGACTTGTGCAGATCCGATGCTGCAGCGCGAGACACAAATACAACGCGCGTAGAGGGAGAAGACGCATGCTTGGACAGCAGCGACACTTGGCTCTGAACACGCTGCTGTACCATGCGGTGGGCAGCCGACGAGCTGAAGAAACGACGCAACATGATGGAGATAGGATACGAAATGAAAATGTGGGGCCGCACTTGATGGACACCTTTCAAAAGCGATAATTTAAATCTGGCAAGATACCTTTCAAGATAGATACACTAAGTTAATTAAAAGATTATTGACAACCTTGTACATTAAAATTTAACATTTAATTAAGTATTAGAGTTACAGTACCGTACTTGTGCGCCTGATAACTGCTAATTTATCGGTTAAATAAGCCGACGAGCTGAAGAAACGACGCAACATGATGGAGATAGGATACGAAATGAAAATGTGGGGCGCTGACGCACTTGATGGAAACCTTTCAAAAGCAATAATTTAAATCTGGCAAGATACATTTCAAGATAGATATATTAAGTTAAAAGTTAATTGACAACCTTGTACATTAAATATGTAGTATTAGAGTTACAGTACCGTACTTGTGCGCCTGATAACTGCTAATATATCGGTTAAATCATGAACGTAGAAGATGGCGCAGGAGCGCTGCTCTCTGTGACCTGCTGTGGGTCAGAAAGCGCGTATGAACGTAGAAGATGGCGCAGGAGCGCTGCTCTCTGTGACCTGCTGTGGGTCAGAAAGCGCGTCCAGCCCGCGCGTAAACCATTGTGCTGCTTCTCTGCTCTTCTCGCTGCAGTTCTACGTGAATTCTGTGGTGTTAACTGCTGTCCCACGCTCTGCCGAGCCCCAGAAGTCGCTACTGCTTGGCTTCCAACTGCTGCAGTATGAAATAGTTATGTTTGACGCGTCATTGGAGTGTTCTAAAGGCACCGAGACTCGACTGCATCATGGTAAGTCTTGTATTTTTGAAGCGGATCCGGATGAGCTTGTGCGCGAGCTGCGACAAGACGCAGAAGCGCCGCTTACGTTATTGTTGCTGCTCCAAGAGCACGGGAGGGCTCGACTGCAAGCTTTTGGTGCTGTGCCACTGTGTCTCCATGTGGGTCTTCTAGACGATCAGCAAGTGAGTCACAAAATCTCCGAGTGGGGGAGTTACAGCGGTTCATGGGAGCTGCGAGATCACCATAACGTCCTCGTGGGGAACGTGACTGGAGCCGTCACGCTCTCGTGTCTAGGGAAGGCTTCACCATAACGTCCTCGTGGGGAACGTGACTGGAGCCGTCACGCTCTCGTGTCTAGGGAAGGCGTTGGCTCCTCATTTGACAAAAGCACTCGGCGTGCAAGTGAACAAGTCACAGCTGTCGGAAGAGGAGACGGCAGTGGTGGAGGAAGTTGAGAAGAAGGAAAAGGACGAGGAGGAAAAGATTAAAGTGGACGCTGGATGTGGTGGAGGAAGTTGAGAAGAAGGAAAAGGACGAGGAGGAAAAGATTAAAGTGGACGCTGGAGTGCAATGCGACGTTGTTGAGGAACGAGCGCCCGAGTCGACGCTTGTGTCGTCACTTATAGACAGAGCTATACACGATGCCGTTCAAGTCAAGACCAAGACGAAGAGCTCCATGAAGGAAGGCAAAATGCTTTACTACAAGAGAAACAAAGGTACAACAACATGTATGAGCCATCGCTCTAGCCGAGAGTCAACTTCTTTTCGGACTCCATCGATGAGTGAAATCACGAGTGAGTTGTTGTTCCCGCGTGAGCTGCCACCGCCGCTTTTCTTTCAAAAAGGAGCCAAGTCATAAGACATTCTGATGCATTTACTAAGAATGATTAGATAATTATGTTGTGGATCAAGTAACGGACCATTTAGGTCTCTGGAGGGACGCGACGACGCTTCAAGTCGATCGCGATCTTTGCTCATTGGACACCTCAGAAGAGAAGAAGACAGCAAGTGCACAAGTGACGGTGAAGTGAAGGAGCTTCCAGACAAGAGTTGCTATCAAGTTTGCTGTTTAGCTGCCGTCTCCCCGCGATGAGTGACCAACGCTACATCAAGGAGGGATGGCTTATGAAACGCAGCCGATCTGGCAGAGTCGTGTCGAATTGGCGTCGACGGTACTTCCGTTTGACTCGCACTGAGTTGCTGTACTACAAATCATCGCAAGACTCGGCACCACGACGCCGTTACGAACTCACACTGGATACCACTGTGCTACGGACGAATGATCAGGGATATCCACTGTGTATCGTGTTCCAACCTGCACCTGGACAAGCAAGTTTCTTCATGCAGGCAGAGGATGAAGTGGAGAAGGACGAGTGGATTACAGCAATCTATAACGCTTACCGTCGGACTCCTGATGTAGCTCAACAAACCCAAGAATCTGAGATGCCAAAGCAACAATCTACCACGCCACCTCCAGCTCCAGCCCCACCTTCCCGTATACTACTGCAGCTGGTTGTAGAGGAAGCTCGTAAGCTTACAGCTGCAGATCTCAATGGGAAAAGCGACCCTTACTGCGTCGTAAAGCTTGTAGGCAAAGATGGACAGATCATTGATGTGGAGGAGAAACGCACCGAGGTGATCACGGCAACTCTAGAACCAGCTTGGAGGAAACCGTTTGAGATTGGCCGAGTCGTCGACCTGAATACGGTGAAAGCTATTCGCTTTGACTTGTTCGATCATGATACATTCAAGCGCCACGACAGCTTGGGGTCGGTCCAGGTGCCATTCTCGAGGTTCCGAATGTCCCCAGCTAGCACGGCTCAGTCGGAGCCAATTGACGACTGGTTTCGTGTCGAACCGCCGAAGAAAAGTGGGGGATCGTCATCTCCCCGACGCAACGATACTCGAGAGAAGGAACACGTCGTGAAAGACTGGGGAGAGCTGCGCGTTCAGATGAGCATTTCTGGACCCAATCTTGTCGATTTCTTCCACAGCTCAGAGTTGGCTTTCGTTCCGTCTAGTCCTGTGGCAACAGCAAGCAACGAACACACGGACAACCGCTTGGAAGTGACTGTTCTAGCTGCGAGAAACCTGATAAGCGCGGACCTGAATAATTCGTCGGATCCTTTTTGCGAGCTGTCATTGCTAGATGATCATGGGAAACCCATTCCAGGAGAATACGCTACAACTGCAATCATGCATCAGACGCGTAACCCAGCATGGGCTACCGAGCACCACGTGTTTGGATTGATCTGCCACATTGAGAAGGCAGCGACACTCAAAGTACGTGTTGTCGACTACGATAAGTCTAACCGAAACGACCCTCTTGGGTTTGTTTTGATTGGTTTGGATCAGCTTTCGGCTCATAAATGGACGGAATGGCACGAATTAAAACCTGAAGAAGGGATGCCGGTTCGCGAGAACCTTGGCGAGATTCAATTGAAAATGTGGTTGATTGGTGAGAGGCGTGGAGAGCATGTTCGTCAGCTGAAGATCGAGAAGGAGTTAAATACGAAAAGACACAACATTTCCGTTGAGCAGCTCGAGTTGGAGAACGCCCAGTTTCAGTTACATGATGCTGCTTGCAAGCTCGATGGAGCACGAATTCCATGCGCTGTTACCGATTACCAGTCACGTGATCCCCGTTTCTATGGTATTAACGGGTGTATTCATTATTGCATGATGCTGCTTGCAAGCTCGACGGAGCACGAATTCCATGTGCTGTTACCGATTACCAGTCACGTGATCCCCGTTTCTATGGTATTAACGGGTGTATTCATTATCTGAACTCGCAAATTCCTCGTGCACACCAAGAGAAGATATCAACCGATGAAGGATTTCAGGCCAGAGCTGGACTGGAAGGCCAGGCATTACTCGAAGTGACGGTAATTGAGGCTTCAGACCTGAAACAGAAGCAAAAACAAGGTGTGGATGCGGGGACTTCTGCGACTCCTTACGCTGTAATTGAAATCGACCCGTCCGTATGCGTTGAAGAATGTAAACGTACCAGTGCGCCATTGTCTCCGCAGAAAAGCAAGCGGATTGCTGCTGCAGCAGCGGAGGCACGCAATCCGATGTTCTCAAAGCGTACACAGGCTGAAGTATCTTTACACCGAACAAAGTTGGTGAAAAATGAGATGCGATCGGAAAAATCGCTGGATTTAAATCCTGATAAATTAGTTCTCAAAGTGGAGATTCTGACGGGCCACGGACTCAGTCCGGCTGATTTGAACGGATACAGTGATCCGTACTGTACACTTTCTATCACTGAGCGCGCTACCGGGAAGATCATCGATAGTGAGAAGAAGCGCACAGCTGTTGTCTCGAAAACACTCAATCCAGTGTGGACTAACGAAAGTTTCCTGTTTGGTAACGTAAGTCGTGAGATGGGGCGTTCAATGTGTTAGTATGTTTACTGACTTCGTATCTCTTTGTTCTGACAGAGTGTACCACTTTCAGAGGCCAGATCACTCCTAATTCATGTTAAAGATCACAACAATTTTGGGAGGAGCACACCACTTGGGCGTGTGGAAGTTCCATTGTACGATCTTTGCCGGGCATCTGCGGACTTTACTTCGATTTCATCGACAGCGGTTGTAAAGCGATACGAACTGAAACCAGAACCTTGGATGAAGAAACATGCCAAGGAGCTAGGAGAGCTGTGTATAAGGACTGAAGTGGTTGGGGATGCAACTGTGCTGGCAGAGTTAATGCAGCGTATCTCCACCATTCCGATGGAGAAATCACTAAGTATTCTCAGCTTCTCCGAAGCAAATTTTCAAAGCGAAGCATCGATGGATATCATGAATATGTCAACAGCAGATATCGGCGGACTTGAGCTTGAAGACGAGACAACCGAAGTTATCCAGCGTGGAACGCCGATACAGACTTCTACTTCGAAAGTTCTCGGTACAACAGCAACTTGGCGCAAAGAGAAGTTCTCTCTTTCTTTGTCGTATCCTGGAGTTTTCAGTGATGCGAAGTACCCAAGCATTGAAACGCAGTTACTTCACTTGCGCATCCACGAGGCTTGGAACTTGTTGCTCACTGAAACAGCAGGTAGTCAGGCAAAACTTGAGTCTTCAGCACTCGATCTTGATGCTGTTCATGACTCGCTGACCAGTGGATCCTCAAGAAGTACTGAACGTGATCAGGGAGCGACAAATATCTATTTTACAATCATCCCTGTCCTTGGTGACGGGAGACTGGAAGATGCCGAGCGAAAACAGAGTCTAACTGTGTACAACACTCGAGATCCAACTTGGCCTGAAGAGAATTTTGTGTTTGGGAAGATCAAGGACATTGCCAACGTATCGTACCTCTCCCTTCACTTGTACGGGCGAGATTTGCAGAATGACCAGAAGGAAGTGATGGCAAAGTTACTAACCCACGACGAAAAAACGCAGGACACACGTCTAAAGCGCTTGCAACTGCATAAACTAACGCCGTCTGGAGAGATAGACGACGATGGCTTCGAGATCTTACAGTATGGTCAACGAGTTTTGGCTTTTCGCGGTGGTGACGAAGGCGGACGGTTTTACCCCGCTCGTATTCAGAAGTACATTCCGTTTCCTGGAGATGTTTACGATGTACATTTCGAAGATGAAGTCGAGACAATCGACGAGCTTCGTAACCTCATTTCGTTTGATGTAAAGGGAGCGGTCCAGGCAGTGCGCAGTGATGGTAGAGTGGACGTGAGTGTTGAGAATGAGCTACCAGTTATCGCAAATGTAACTAGACGTACGTCGCGGTACACTGTACAACCGTCTCAACTCATTCCGGTGAACAGTTTGACAGATAAACTAGAGATGGTGATGGCAAGACGCTTTGATATCGAAAAGGAAGATGACAAACGATGGTTGAAGCTGCAACATCAATTTTCTGGCATTGTCATTGATATTTTTTCTGCGTCAGATCTTCTGGTGCCTATAAAAGAGACCGGGAAGCCTATCAAGTTCAAAACCCTCGACAAGTCCAGCACCCCAACGTGCCGAATCTCATGGCTTGGCAACTCCAAACAAGCTGCATCAAACATGTGTGGGTTTAACAAGCAAGGTGAGCTGATTCCAAGCAATACCGTGACTCTTTCAAACTGGAATTGTGAAAAAGGACAAGTAATGGCAGCTACTGTGCCTCATGGTTCTGCAGAGACCGATACTGTGCATTTGTTTCAGCAGAATCCTTTGGTCATCGGCAGAGTGGACGACAATTCACCTGGAGATACGGACTACCAGCCTTCTGACCCACAAGAAATCAAGATGGGGTACCACATCCTTGAACAAGCTTCGAGCATCTTGATCCGAGTAGATAACAAGGACCAAACGATTGGGTTTGTGAAAATTGATCTCGCCATGCTGCTGTGTGGACAGCAGGACTTAAATTTGCAGATTGTTCCTCCTGAGTCGGCAAATGTGCCTTACTATAAATCTGTGGGATCGCTGTTCCTTCGTATCACAACATGGTCAGATGCGTTTAAACCACGGCAAATCAAAGCGTCTTCAAAACCAGAAGTTCTCAAGCCCAGGATCTCTGTTTGTGGGTTGAGTTTGTGGTACCAGCGGCAGTTAAAAATTGAAGCTCAATCATCCTCTATTTTAACTCGAGGGGTGACGTGGATTGAACGACGACAAATGCTCCGTTCGTCCTTAACTCCTACAGAAAACTGCCAAATCGATGAATTAAACGCCGTGCTGGTAGTCATAATGAAGCGAATCGTAAGCATTTTGCGTGAGATTCGCCAGTTTGAGGAGTTCGAGGTGCTCTCGGCTGATGAGATGCGTAAATGTCGCCAAGTTCACACTGTGAATACACATGTGAACAGTAAGTGGATCGGCTGCACAATGGACAAATTATCGCTGGAAGTACGAAAGAAGATCGTGGTCGGGTTGGAAAATGAGCTCTTGGAATTAGCGGGAGTTACTGGGCCACGTATTTTCCCGGAAGCTGAGATTTCTCGAGAAGAATGGGTACAATTGCGAGTCGAGCGACAGAGACTCCTTCGGGAAAGCGGGAGCTTTTTCATGAGGGACCAAACGAGTGCTTTGCTTCTTTCAGTTCCACGGAGTTTCACTGGTGAAGGCATGATTTCCTGGTTTTTGCGCTTTCCTGCTGTTCTTTGGCACGATGGGTGGGTTAACTACTGCCGAGGTAGTACGCTTGAGTTATCTTGTCGATTAGGATGGAGTAACGCGAACTTGGAGTTCGATCCCGACGCAATTCAGGCACCGACGACGCGTGAGTACGCGTTACAGTGGCTCAGTGCCTTATGTGCTGCTGGATTTGTTGAGAACGTCACTCCTGGACTTGCTACTGTGTCCGATTTCGGTAAGAGGAATGTCCTAATGGAATGCAAGGCAGATCGTTTCTATCGCTTACGGGAGGTAGATATGTGGATGGAAAAGCTAGCACATGAAAAGAGTTTGTTTCCACTGGATCTTGTGCAAGAAATCGAGTGCTATCGCCCTTCAGATTTTACTGCGCTAAGATCAATGGACGAAACTACTGAAGCTGGTTCGAGTCAACAGGAACAAGAGTGCATCATTAAAAGAAGCAAAATTTACGCTAAAAAGCTGACGGAGTACTGCGACGGCTTCTTAGGCATGCACACGATGGCATCCAGTGCTCTCTTCTCCCCTGGTGTTCGGAAAAACTCGTTGTTGCAACCCGTTGTTGAAACGATCGCGGAGAAAGCTGAAGAATATGCTGAAAATGTCTTGTGGGATTGGAAATATTGTCTATTTGTTCCAAGTCATAAACGTTTGTACATGTACGAGCAAGAAACATCCACAAGTCCAGTGGCTTTCATTGATATGGCAAGTACGAGGTGCAAAGTAGCGTACAATTTCACGAATGATGTTAAAGGAGGGTGGATGGATATTGTTAACCCTTCAGTATGCGTACGAAAGCCTGAATCCCGCGACTTCGTTCCGATCTCCGCTGAGAATCTCGACAAAATGGCAAAGACACGAGATAATGGCGATAAAGTGATTGAAGTGAAAACTCCACATACACAGAACTGGATTCAAACGCTGACAAGCTCCGGTGTTTGTGTTGATATGCGTCCTGGACAAATGGTTCTCATGAAGCGGTTGAATCCAACAATTCTGCAGCAAAAGTGTATTAAACACGCTACCGAATTTGATCACAATGACCTCGAAGGAAGCTTCAACAGACTGCTAAATTGCGTTTTTGGACACGACAAGGAGTTGTCGCACCAAGATCATGAAAAGAAGTCGCGAGAGCTTCGTGCACAAGTGCGACGTGAGCTCAAGAAACCAGGAAGTGTGGGCGAAACGGTGATGGCGTATTATGGCAAAGGAAAGAATCTAAAATCCAAGCCAATGTACAATGGGAACTTCAAGAAGGACTCACTGTATTCTGGACGCATTCTGCAGATTCGCACTCCATTTACCGATCCAGCGTATCAATTCACAGTAAAATACGACATAGCGAACAAAACGGAGGTTCCAGAATTACTTAGCAGACTGTTTGAGAAGTACAAGGTGACGGACAAAGCTTCGTGGCTGGGTCTTCCTAGAGCTCAGCGTGACATGTTTTTGCTCTACGACGTCGAGTATAGCCACGACAATGAACGGATTGTCGAAGAAGGTCTGATGAGGGAGCATATTCGCACAAGTGAAGGAGATTTGGCCCCCCAAAAAGTCAGTGATAGATGTACTGATTTGAACATTCTATTCAAGGTTACAGATCTTGAGAATTGTGTTTCCCGCATGGTAAAGCACCGATATCGTCACAAGCCATTAGGTGTTCTGAAGATCCCGATAAGGATGATCTCACCGCATCGTACACTTGATGCCTGGTATCCCCTTGCACCTGCTAGTGATATGCTTCAGAAGACGCGCTTAGGCCAGATCAGAGTGGAGCTGAAGCTGGTTCACAAGCGAGAAACCAAACGCAGCTCAAGAATCCCGCTGCTTCTCGAAACAATTCAAAGTGAGGCTACAATGCCATTACCTCAGGAAAAGAGCCCGATTTCAAGAGACAAAGCTGAAAGGGATCAGAAGAAGAAGGTTCCATTTGCAGTAGCGCTTGAACCATCTTTCGTTAAGATATCGATCTTGGAGTTAGAGTGGAGCTCAAGCTGGTTCACAAGCGAGAAACCAAACGCAGCTCAAGAATTCCGTTGCTTCTCGAAACAATTCAAAGTGAGTCTACAATGCCATTACCTCAGGAAAAGAGCCCGACTTCAAGAGACAACGCTGATAGGGATCAAAAGAAGAAGGTTCCATTTGCAGTAGCGCTTGAACCATCTTTCGTTAAGATATCGATCTTGGAGGGACGAAGTCTACGTGTAGCAGATCTCTTCACAAGTGACCCATTTGTGGAGATTGTCTTGATAGATGAGGAAGATTCGAAGGAACGTGATACAAATCTTAAGACTGATATCAAGATGAAGACACTGAACCCCAAGTGGGAAAACCAAGAGTTTCTGCTTGGCAAAAGTGACAAGACGATGCTAAGAGATAAGAAGGCTGTACTACTTCGTGTAATGGACTATGATCAAGCATCTGCCAATGACCCGCTGGGTTGCGTTTCTGTCGAGTTTCAACGAAGCGAGACAGGTTTTATTAGGGGAATTGTGCTGAAGCAAGCTGATTCTAGTGGGGGAACGCTAATGCAAGAGCTAACACTGGATGATAATAGCTGCGTGGAAGTTGAAGCGATGTTACTTCCAGCGACAGGACAGTCCAAACCTAAAGCGAAAAAGACCGCAGCTCCAGACGGACTGCTTGGCAAATTGCGTTTCTTGGTGGAAATTATGCGCAACGAGAACTACATTGACCCGAATACTAAACAACTTGATACAACTTACTCAGCAGAGGTGGCTATCAAAGACGTTGACTTGAAGGACGAGAACTGGAGCGACTATAACTGTTATTTCCAGCCTCATGGCGATGGCGGATTGCGAATCCAGTACGATCCTGCTTCGGAAGACCTCGGAGTTGGGAATTCATACAAACTCAGCGATCTTCTTCGTGAAGCAGCTCCACTATTGAACTCTGATACTGCGAAGACAGGAACTCCGCTCAGTGGGGCGTTTAACATTCTAGGAAGGACGTACGATTTGACGAAAGTGGATTACTTTGATGTGCGATTGGTGTCCGAGTCGCAAGGAAGGGTTTATGAGGGACAGCTTGGTAAAATGGATCGTAAAATGGACCGCAAAACAGGAAGCAAAGCTGAGAATGGGTCGCTTCCATTCTCGCTGAAGAATCCTGAACTGTGTGCCAACTTTCGAGATCAAAAACTTGTACTGACAGACCGAGATTCAAAGCACAAGGTGACATTAACTTTCGATCTTAACTTGATTGGAATCCTCCGCGCTGACCGCGTTAGAAGGATATTGGCCGATACATTTCGCTTGGTTGGGCTTGTGTTTGACTCACGTACTTTAAACCAAAACAGCGGGCGGTATGATCCTGAACAACTTCAAAAGGATGTTCACGCCTTCTTGTGGGATACTTGTCGATTAAACGTGTTTCCTGGACGTAATACTGCTGAAGGACTACTTTCCCAAGTGCGTATCATGCGTCACGCGTCTAAACTTCACTGGAAAGTAACACCACAACTACTTGCGTATGTGTTTGAAGTGGTTTTCTTAAATGGAGAAAAAGATCGACTTTCATATGAAAATACTGTAGCTCTGGATGCAGTACTTAATCGATGGTCACGGACACTAATTCAAGTGACGGAAGCTAAGGACTATTTGGCTGGACATCTCCATGGCAAGAAGACTCCACGTTTAATCGAAACACTTTTCACAGAGTGTGACTGGACTACATCTCCATGGCAAGAAGACTCCACGTTTAATCGAAACACTTTTCACAGAGTGTGACTGGACAGGGTTTGATTTGTTGTCTTTAAGAGATGGTCTCAGCTCAAACAATGGGGATTCAAGTGGCGCTCATCAGAAAAGTGAAGAATTACTGACCTCCTTGCGTGTTGGGGACCACGTGACAGCTCAAATACCTTTGTTGAAGCATGCTGGGGTGCACGTGGACATGCAACTACCTGGTGGTCAATTTCTTGCTGCGGTGATTACCAGAGAACATGGGGTAGAGATGTATGATGTGAAACTCTGTGCAGATAAGGAGGAAACGGTGTTTGTGTGTCCACTTCGTGACGATAATGATCCTGAATTGACTAGCAATTGCGTTCAAGATATGAAGCACGGACGTCTTGGAATACTAAAAATGTGCGATGAACAAGATCATCCAGAAAGCCCATGCTTGGTTGAGTACCTGGACCACCTTCAGCCTCGGGAAGAGTGGCAACCACACGACGCCATTGTGACTGTACTTTCGAGAGTAGAAGGTGGGAGTTTAAAGGGACAATTACAGAAAGAAGACTATGTGCGAGTGAACAATTGTGTTGTGATATCACCGGACGAGAATCGAGATCGGCGTCGTTCGACCGTTGGAAAGACTGACGATGGAGATTCCACGCTGCAAAAATCCACCAAAACTGGACCTACACGGCTTGCGCGGGTTACGCTTAACTATGGTAATGCACGTTATGATATCGCGTACCTGGATTACACGGCTTGCGCGGGTTACGCTTAACTATGGTAATGCACGTTATGATATCGCGTACCTGGATGACCAACAACCTAAGGAAGAGAAGGCTGTGACTCGAGAACGTTTGGTTCCAGTGACAGATGGAGCCATGTATGACGGAAGAGTGATTTCTACTTACCTACCAAATCGTCAAATGGAAGGTCTTCCTGCTACCACAAAGTTCACCATGTTACTTGACTCTGGTCAAATGGTCGATAATATAGAGCGGTCTCAACTGCGTACACGGCAAGAGTTTATTGCGGCTGACACGGCACTTTTAGGATCAATTTTCAGCTCTAGTCTACAGACATTGGACAGTACAGTCCGACCTCAGTCTTCAACTGCGATCATTGCTGAGAGATTAAAAGACATGTGGTGGGGTAGCGACAAAGTTGTGAAAGTGTACGCGATGCTTCCTACTTCTGTGAAAAGTATCCAAATCCGAGATGCAACAACAAACAAGCTCCTTCAATCAGCTATAATGGAGAGAAATGATGACCAACCACGTTTCTTAGGTCAATACCACGGATTCGTCAAAGGGGAAAATTTGGACAAAGCAGAGGAAGAGAAGCTCGAACTCGTGTACACTGCAGCTTGTAAACGTCGTACGCACAATACTCGCTCAAGTGATGCAGCTCCATTCAGTAAGAAACACTGTTTCTACCTGATTGTGGCCCCGTCACCGCTTGTACAAGTTCGTGGAGCTGTCACTGTGAGTTCAACTTCTACATCGGATCCGCTTTTCAAGGCTTTGGTTGTGGCTACGCTGGGAAATACCCCCAGCTCAGTCATACGCATCTTTCAACGATTGCTACGTGCAGAGAGTAACAGTGAATCCCATCTTCATCATAAAGGGGCGACTGTAATGATTGAGTCTGTGAAAGTGGAGTTCAACAGTATTCCAGTTCGTACTGTGGTCATAAGCACGAACTCATCACCAAGTGACTACGCATCAGTAGTCGATTCTAAGGCTGTTAATCTGACTGGGTTGTCTGGTGCGACCATCGAAATTAAGTTCCGTTTATCAATACCCCACGACGACCAGGGAAGCCTCAGCGATGCAGTAGATACTGCGTTCAAACAAGCCACTAGCATTTCAGAGCGCCTGAAACTTAAAAAGACTCTCGCAGTGGAAGGAGAGAAACTATTGACGGATTACGGAGATCTTGATAAATTACCGTGGATTTTAGCAACTTCAGAAGAAATGACTTCACCTGGTATGACTCTCTCGCTTGATTTCACTGATGAAGCGCGTAGATTCGATTCCGAGCCTAGCGTTTCTATTGAACTTGCACCTCTTGAAGATATTCGTGTTAGTGCTCGTGATGTGGACAACAAAGTTCACGAGCTGCATTTCCCGATCCGCGTTGTATTGGGAGAAGCTCGAGTTCGCAGATCTCTTTCTCCGTTCCAGAAAGCCAAAATTGTATCTGGACCGTCCAGTACGTCGTTCTGCCATCTTCAGTTCCAGAAGACAAACACGAACAAAGTCCCGAATCCTACTGCTGTGAAAGTACCGAAGACAGACGTCAAGTTTGATGTGTTGAGTTTGCAAGTGATGGAAGCGAGTAATATGACGCTAAAAGAAAAAATGGGGATTGATGGGCTGATGGTTGAAGTGCTACTTGTATCAAGCGATTTCCAGTCGCACATGACTAGTGACAAAAAGATTTTCACTCCATTTGGGTTGGCGCTCTCATCGACTGGCGTGGATGGGCTGATGGTTGAAGTGCTCCTTGTATCAAGCGATTTCGAGCCGCACATGACTAGTGACAAAAAGATTTTCACTCCATTTGGGTTGGCGCTCTCATCGACTGGCGAGATTTTACCAGACGCCGAGAAGCTGATTTACCCGAAAAACTCGTCTTTTGTACTAACAAACGACAAAGTTGGAGCTCCTACGAAGACGGGGACTGTGATAACATCATCCGTTGCATGGAAGAATAAGTACGCGGACCAGCCAGACAATCAGCTCAAGTTTAGGTACCCTGCTCTCGATTTGGACCGTGTTTCTGAGGTCAAGTTGGTTGTAAGGGACAAGAAGACGAACACAAAGATCGGAATTGTTACAATTCCCATGGCAAAGATCAGCACCTCACGCTTAGCAAATGATGCTGGCAAACCTAAAGATGAGCCAATTTATAGCGTAAATCACGAAGGATCGGAACGAAAACGCGTGGTTGGAACCATTTCTCTGGTGATCATGCGAAGGAACAAATACAGTGAAAATGCGGAAGTGCACGCCAAGCAACTGGAGAAAAACATGGATTTCTGGACTATTTGTCCTAAGGAGCTGCTTAAAATGACGCTCGAGCAGCATGAGAACAAACTGGCTCGTAGTTTTCTAGCTGCTGGGCCTCCGGTGTCTGGTGGAGGAAAAATTCTACTGGAAACGTCATTTGAAATGGAACTTCAGCTGCAAAGTATCACGAAAGTTCGGCTTCTATTTGATGAGATGAACAAGTTACACGCGTCAAAAACAACTGAATCTTCGACACTTGTGTATTCCTCGACAACAAACACAGCCAAAGTTAGTACCGCCTTAACTTCTCTAGCTTTTGATCAGTTGCGACTTACTTTGCAACAAACAAAGTCGCTAGTAAAAGACACTGCTCAGGAGTTGGGACTTATTGAAAGAAGACTTCCATGGTCATCGGATGTCGTTGCCGACGAGAATGATAGCCAGCTTCATGACAACATGGTGATTGTGGAAACTAATGTGGCTACATGCACTCAGCGAGTGCGTCACACGGTTTTAAAACTGTACGAAGTTTTTATCGTTCACTTTATGCCAAAGCTGAATGAATTGTACGCTTTGGATGCTGAGGAAGACCGCGTCGATGTTGCGTCGGGTGAGAAATTGTTGTCGTTCTTTACCAGTGAAGTGGATGAGCTGGAAATGGAAGACCAAAAGGTTCGTCAGCGACTGTACCAGCGACTTCGTCTTGCCAAATTGACTCAAGTTCTTGACATGATTATGAGAGCTACAGTTCGTGTGAAAGTCATGGATGAAGACCGCAACAACGTCGACAATTATCTGGGTACTGCTTGTATACCGCTTATGGATCTTCTAGACCAGCAACCACGTGATGACATGTACCAGCTTTTGTATCTACCAACCACGAATCTACGTGGCTACAAAATCACCACTCAGAATTCTCGTGATCATGATCGAGGCAAAGTGCGCTTACGTTTGCATCTGAAAGTTGCCGAGAGTTCCTTCTTTGAACAAGCAATCAATGTGAGATCATGATCGAGGCAAAGTGCGCTTGCGTTTACATCTGAAAGTTGCCGAGAGTTCCTTCTTTGAACAAGCAATCAATGTGTACAAAGTGTGGAAGACAAAGTACCTTGCACAGCACGAAGCGGCGCGTCGACGTCTTCATGCTGCAGTAGTACCGGCCCAGCGTCAACGTTGGTTGACCATCAAAGGCTATCTGGATGAACTCACGATGCAAGTAAAGGGTAAGTTACATTGGGAGCGCACTCCGGTCTTGCTTAGCCTTGTTTGGGATATTTTCGCTCTGCAAGAAAACTCGCCAACTCGCACCAAAAAGAAGACTCTGAACGCAGAAGAACTCGAGTATACGCAGAGTGTTGCACAAATGGCAAACGACTATCGAGAATCAGTGATGAAGATCCACAAACGCTGGGTCAATATACAGCCTGGACTGGAAGAGTTAATGACGATTCAATCCGCTGCTTTGATTCACGCGAAACGTACACCTGAACTTCTGGACGATATTGAAAGGGAGATTGAAGGGCTAGATGTCGGACTCAGTACAGCGTGGCAGCAAGTGAAGCAAAAGTGGCAATTATTGCTCAATGCTTTGGAGGAACTCGTGAGTATGCAAGAACGAAAGCTAAACCTCACTCGTGCACCACAACTGTTAAAGATTGTGGAGCTTCGATGCAGCAAAGGACTCAGTACACGCCACGCTGATGCAGTGTCGAATATTCAGTCTCGTTGGATGGCTATTACACAGCCTAATGGTCCTTTGAGTGAATTACGACTGATGGAAAAGAAAGGATTGCATTGGCGACGTACACACGAGTTGTTGCTGCTTCTAGATGAACAGTGTGAAGGATTTGCTGATGTTGACGCGAGAGCTCTTGATACTGTTCAGAATCGATGGGAACAAGTTCAGGAATGGCTACATGAAGTTGTGGAAATGCAACAGCAACACTCAATTGACTGTGAACATACTCCATTTATCCTTGAAAAGATGCATTTATGGAGGTCAATGCGGCTAAAAAGGCAAAGTGAGCTGAACAAACCTGAGAAACAGTTGAGTCCAGTACCTCCTTCACCGAAAAATAAGGATGAGAGATCACGCAGTCTGTCCCGTCAGAGTTCTAGTAGCCGAGTATCATCTGATGGAGGTTTCAGATCCGACATGGGTGGTGATGACAATGGACAGCTAGAAGGTATGGCTGAATGGTACGCTATCGAAGAGGCCAAGTACGAACTGGAGCGTATTCCTTACCACCGTATTACTATGGACGCAGAAAAGAGGAATTGGTTGGCTTACTCTCGTGACGGGAAAGATGTACGACTGCTTGTTACACAGGAAGAAATGGTGTTTACTCCTGCAAATGTCCGCTACGCTTTGGAAGACCGTGGAGTGATCCCGAAAACGTCAAGTTTCGATCCGACTTCGGATACGAATACGAGATGTAATGGTTTAGACGATGCGTGGGTGTCTCCGTCGCTAGCAGACCCGAAATCTGGCTCCCAATCTGTGGCTTTACCGAAAACTGTACTGAAGGAGATTGGAGAACTGGAACAAATGCTGGAAAACCATCGAGATGACAGTCAACATGTCTTCGCATTGCCCAATCCGGAACGTGTTGCTGAGCTTTACGAGTCGATGAAGAGTCTGGGTAAAAGTGATTTGCTTTGGAAAGTTGATCACGCAGTAAGCAGGAATCGCGAACTAGCGGTCCCTGAAAGTTACCAATTGCTGCTGAAAGAGATGACTTTGCGGCAAATTTCAACGACGGAAGTTGAGAATCTGGTGAAATCACTAGCTTTTGCGTTGCAGAAGGAGGTTTTACTGGCAAAAGGTATCACAGTTCCTACGACAGCTAATCCGACGACGTTGCTGCAGCTTATGCACCGACATCAAGTAAAGGAAGTTATTTTACCGCTGGATACAGTTTCTATTCAGAAAGCGCTACAGGAACGGGGAATGGACCGCAGAGGAGATCCAGTGATGTTACGTGGGATTCGTATTGGCACACAATCTACCAGTGTCATTGAAAACCCAAGCACTTCTTCAAAGGCGTTAAATACGGGACTGGGCATTATTGACACACAAATTGAGATCCTACGTAAAACATTGCTGTTTGAAGCTCTGCGGAAGCGAAACTCGCTGGTTCGGACGTTTGCTGGTGAATCTCATGTGCTTGATGAGGAGGATGAAAGGACAGACGCCGATATGTTCGCTGCTGCAGTGGAAAGAGCTGAAGTCGATGTTAGTGGCGATTATTTGACGCTTGTTGAGCGATTTCAGCGGTTGTTAGTGCACGAAGCGTACACTAGGAGATTGGCAGAGTACGCAGCATTGGACCGCTGTGTACGAGCTCTTGTTGGGAAGTCTCGAGATGAGATTGTGACCAAGGAAGAGATCGCTTTGGAGCTTCACAATATCAACAAACGTGTGATTGGTGCGAACTATCGATTGCCTGCTGAGGCATTTACAAGAGAGGAGCTGAGAGAAGCAGTTGCTGCTGGTCGAATTCGTACCCCGAACGATGAAATGCTTGGTCGATGTCCACAGGGAGATAATGCACGTGCTATGGCTCACTACGCTGCTATCAGCTACGCTGCCAATGTATTCCAGGAAGTCACTAGTTTCCGGTCACGTGTGGACTCAGAAAAGAATCGATTGCAGGATACGTTCCCGTTTGACGAATGCAGTAGTTTGGATGGTGCTGCTATTCCAAAGCAACGGAGTCGCTGGACATTCAGTCAGTCAATTGCCGACTGGCTGCTGGGATTCGACACTTCAGCGTTGAGTATCAAGCGAAAGCTAAGTGCTGCACATCGCCAACGACTGGAATGGGCGTCTGCAGCTTTCACACTGCGGAATCGATGGCTACAACATGGACTTGGATGGTGTGATCCTGCATTTGGTGAAGGTGTCGGAGTGAAGATTCATCTGCTGCTTTCACACTACGGAATCGATGGCTACAACATGGACTTGGATGGTGCGATCCTGCGTTTGGTGAAGGTGTCGGAGTGAAGATTCTACTTGATCGTCTGCTGTTATTTGAAGCTGCTAATAAAATGGATATGGTCAAGACGGAGAAATTGCTACGAGAAGTGCGTGACAAGTGTTCGAGATTGCGAGAACGGGAGCAGGAGGCTCAAGCGAAACTGGAAGAAAGGTACCAGTCCAACCTCGACTTACTCGAGAAGCTTGTGACCCAAACTGCTACGAGAAGTGCGTGACAAGTGTTCGAGATTGCGAGAACGAGAGCAGGAGGCCCAAGCGAAACTGGAAGAAAGGTACCAGTCCAACCTCGACTTACTCGAGAAGCTTGTGACCCAAGCAGAACGTTGCATGAACAACCGCAAACTCCACTCAGAAGAGACACCAGTCTTGCTGCATAAGCTTGAACAAGTGTGTGTAGTTCCCAATGGACTTAATGAACGTCATCGCGAAGCTTACCACACAGTAGCGACGTATTGGCTACCACAACAACAACATCTTGCGGAGCTTGTGAAGATGCACCGAGATGGCACGTTCAGTATTACCCGCACGCCAGAATTGCTAGGGAAAATGAACTATCATACGGAAGGCAAAGCAGGTGCGGAAGAGCTGAACGAAGACAAAGTGGCAGCGTCAGCGCAAAAAGTTGCTCCTGAGTTGCAGGCGACGTTTGTGGACCGTAAATTGAACGAGGTGCGCCTTGGGCAGCGTAAAGAGTCATCTAGTTTGCGTTTGGATGTGAATACGGACGATGACATCGCCAAGCAAGAAGTTGGAGATACAACATGGAAAGAGCTGTCTCATTCTAAGAGAATTGCGCAACCGTTATCACCACACGAGAAGAACACAAGTTGGAAAGTTGTAAGGAACGCAGTTACTTCAAGCGCAGCGTTTTCAGCGGCTGCTTCAAGTGATAAGGACAGCCTGAAAGTGTCGATTAAACCCAAGAGTGCTGCTACTCAACCTACTTCTCCCAGACGAAAACTATCACTAAGTGACGAACTGAAAGAGTTACTACGATCCCCATCACAGTGGCTTACGGGTATTGGGCCTCAAGAGGAATGTATTAAACCTGAGCTTTACTTCCCGAAAGAAGTTGTTCTCGAAACTCCAAGCGCATCACTGACGGGGACTAAGTGAAAAAAAGACTTAAGATCTGTCTTGCATCTTTTGATCACTCGTTAACAACTTTCTAATGAATGGAAAATGCATTTACTTCCTGGTTTTCTCAAATAAATTGATAGAAGTTGGTAGTTTTTAGTCCTTCTGCACACGCAGCTCACGGGTAAGAGAGTAGCCTGTTTTGTGCAGATATGTTTTTGGTAGTTCGATGGAGCGATTTTGCTCCAACACCTGCAATTATCATCAGTTTTCATGTTAAAATTAAGTCCAGAATTGTTTTCAAGGAAACCTATGCAACGTACCCGGCTGGAAAATGCTTCAAAGTCGTCTTCAGTCATAGGTCCGTACAGAAGACTCCACTTACCATCTACTAACACGAAATAGTAGCGTTCATTCTCACCATGTTCGTACCAGCCTTCTTCGCCTTGAATTGTGCCTGGACAAGCGTTTAGAATGCCACTGGAACTCTTGGTACTTTGTTGTTTCTTACTACCACCCAGAAATGACCGCATCTTGTCCCCAATTTGCCTGCCAAGACCTGACTTGTTGCCATTTTGCTTTTGGCTTGAAGACGATGTGCTGGTACTTCCACGTCCTTCATCATATTTACGATCCGTTGACACACTCGTTGCTCGTCCTTCCGATGATCCTTCACTTCTCTCAGTCTCCTCTCTTTTCCCTCTTTCTCGATCAAAATCCTCTTTCTTGCTTGCTGCTTTCGTCTCTACAGATTCAGATGCTTTCTCCTCAGATTTCATACTTAACTGACTCACTCCTTTCTCAGCTTCGTGTACAGCTAAAGCGAGCTTCTTCTTTTCTGCTTTCCGTACCGAACGAGATCCGTCTTCAAGCTCCGAATCTTCGTCTCCTTTATCACGACGCTTTTTAGCACGTCTGGAGCGTCGTTTGTAGTCGCTATCATCTTCATCTTCTTCGCTAGAACTTCGTTTGTGTCTATGGCGTCGACGTCGTCGTCTTCGTCGGTAACTCGCATCGGAATCACCAGAAGTTGTCGACTCGGAATCGCTAGCACTTGATCCACGGCGATGACGACGGCGATGGCTACGACGGCCAGTTCGTTTTGCTCCGTCACTTTCGCTTGAATCGCTGGTATCTAAATCACGATGACGCTTTTTCTTCGAGTTTTTGCTTTTACTACGAGCTCGTTCCGTGTCTTCGGATGCCACTCGAGATCTCGCAGTAGTTGGTGCTTCATCGACACTGGAAATTCTGCTTCGTGCTCCGTCTTCACCTTCTCGATCCTGACGATGCTTTCGACTCTTCTTCTTACTTTTTCGTGGCGATTCAACGCCTTCACCTTCTGCTACAGGAACCTGTTTACGAGGTGATCGAGCAGTCACAGACGCTCCTTCTTCCGGATCACTAGCATCATGAACCTCGCGTTTCTCCTTCTTCCGTTTTTCCTTCCTGTGTTGTTTCTTGCGTAGTTTTTCAGCTCGTTGAGTCTCCTCCGTTGCATCATTCACAGAACCATTCTCAGTTTCTACTCCACCGTCTAGGAACTCGAGGTAAGACGATGGCACGTAACCTACTTCGTCTCCTGCTTCACACTTGAGATATCCTGTTCGTTTCGAGGAAAGCACTTTGACGACATCACCAATACGAAGCGTCAACTCTTCTTCACCTGAAGCTTGTCGGTCTCGCACGACACGAGCCAACATTAATCCTTCCTCTGAAGTTTTAGCAACTGTAGTACGTCCAGTATTGACAGTCGCTCGACCAGAAGTTCGTGGAGACCCACGCGCAGTTCCATTGCCTACTTCGGTATTATCCACGTAGCTCGACGTCATCCCTCCACCAAGTCCGGCCCCACCACCGAGTGGAGTGTTCGAGTACGAGTCGATCGAGTCATTCGATAACCCTTTGACTTGACGCATCGATTGCTTGGGTTTCGTGGTGAGTGCCGGTAACATGCTCTCACCTTTCACGTAGCCACCTTTCGGGTTTCAATTGTCGATAGTTTTTCGGTTCAAAGCGTGGCCTCAAATGCGTGAGAGAACGAGCGAAAGTCGAGGAAATCAAAGTTTCTGACTGTTATCACCAAACCACCCGCTCGAAAATAACTCGACTGTATTTAGGAAGAGACTTTACACCCGAGAATAAACGGAAGGTGTTCTGGTCCAAATACTCGACTGTATTTAGGAAGAGACTTTACACCCGAGAATAAACGGAAGGTGTTCTGGTCCAAACGAAAAAGCTGTTGGCTGCTTGAATCAAGCCTTAATGTCATCGCATCCAACCCAGAAGTAAGTTAAGGAGGGACGATGAGATATAACCCATCCACGCCAATCCTTCGTCTACCGGTAGGAGTCATTTAACCCCTTAGTTCAATGCCGCATACTATAACTTAGTAGATTGATGTGATTTGCTACTCCCCAAAAATACATGTGACGTGTGAGAATGACACAAATCACTGGTGGCCCACTCAATAAAAATGACGAGCATCTCGCATTATGGCCCTGTTCCAGGCGCAGCGGCATCTTCTCCACTCAATAAAAATGACGAGCATCTCGCATTATGGCCCTGTTCCAGGCGCAGCGGCATCTTCACCCCCGCATCGCGCGCTCTGTGTGCGTTCGGGCAATGTGGTTGCATTAGGAATGCATAGGATTTCCAGTGTGAATTGCGCCGGTATGGCGCTGTTCCGAGTCTTCCAAGGGAACGTGGAAGTGCTGGGGTTTCGACCGCCGTTGGGCGTCTACTTCTCGCTGCACTCGCCCAAGTGGAACAACTTGCTCGTGATTGAGGGACGGTCAGGCAATGAAGAGACACAAGCGCCATTTGGACCTACCAATGCCGCTTTACTGCAGACCATGGAGCCAAATCTGCCGTCCGAAGCTCTAAACGAAGACGAGGAGATCGCGGCGGATCGACTGGCCATGCAACTTGTAGAGGATTTTCCCATTGTGCTGGTGTTTCGATCTATCCCCGTCACATACGGTAACGTCGTAAGTTACTACGAGAACGTGCGACCCGTGAACCCGGTGGCTGTACTGCCTGGTTTCAAGATGATCGTGGCTAAACACAACCAGAACGAGTTTAGCGATAGCACTGCGGGATTCGACTGCACCAGTTCAGCACCGGCAGATATCAACCCGTTGCATCATGACTGGAAGACGTCGGAGCGTGTACTTGCAGAACTTGCCGTGGTGGATTCGTTTAGGACGCTTCATTTCACTGAGGCGTGGCAGATCACAGCAGATAGACTGGAGTCCAGTCTAATGGATCAATCCACATCTGCGTTTCAGAAGGTTGTGGTGTGCGGTGGCAAGGGTGTGGGTAAATCTACATTTTGCAGGTATTTAGTGAACCGCTTGCTTGCCAAGTTTGATACGGTGGCGTTCCTGGACACAGATCTGGGTCAGAGCGAGCTCACACCGTCGGGTCTTGTGTCACTCCACGCCTTGACGACGCCGCTACTTGGTCCGGGGTTTTCACATATGAAAACGCCGGTTCGGGCGTTCTTCTGTGGGGATACTAACCCCGGAAATGATCCTTTGTACTACATGAAAGCGGTCAAAAGTCTGCTCCGTTTGTATGAAGTCAAATGGGGCAGCGCAAGAGCACGAAATGATGATTCAAGTCCTGTGAAAAGCGCTTGTGTTCCTTTAGTTATTAACACGGACGGATGGATCAAGAGTATGGGTCATGACTTGCTGTGCAACGTCATTCAGGAGACCAACCCTGATCACGTCGTCCAGTTAATTGCCGCCACGAAAAACAAACAATTTGATGTCCCTACGGAAGGAAAATGGCGAGTTCATGGTATTTCTCCATGGGATCCCGTTGGTGTCACTCAACCCCCACGAAGTTCCAAGGAAATGCGGCTCTATCGCTTTCACTCGTACTTTCTTGCGCGTACTCCTTGCCACCTCCCACGAACGACACTACAGAACCTTCAAGTGCTTTCAGAAAAGAATCGTGTAGACAGCGATATCTGCCGTGCGTATTGTCAACTCACACCTTTTGCTGTGTCGTTCGACCAGGTCGACATTTCCTTCGCCGGCTCCTCGGTGCCCCCCAGTCAGCTTTTGTTCTCATTAAACGCCTGTATTGTGGGTCTCTGTATCAACCCCGACTACACACCGTTCGAGAAAGATTCATCCAAGCCACGTGAGGGACCACCGCATATCATGCTGCAACCAGCACACGCTCCTTGTCTTGGCGTTGGGATCATTCGTGCGGTGGATGCTGAGAAACGTCAATTGTTTATCCTGAGTCCGCTGTCGTTGTCAGTTTTAAAGCGCGTCAACTTGCTGATACGCAGTAGCATGCCACTCACGAGCATTATGTTGTCTGCTCACGAACCAGCTCAAGCTCCGTACGTTGTCACGGATGTTATAGCAGCGGATGGCACTGGATCTGCCATCATGCAGAGTCGCAACAATCTTAAACGGAAACGCGACGGCAAATGACTGCAGCTACGATAGTTTTTACGATTATTTTTGTTTTTGATGAACAAGGCTAATTAATCTCCTCTTCTCGTCTTCTTCTCAGCTGCTGATGACGCATATCTCGTTGTGTTTCGAGTCTTGATAGTGAGCATCACACTCGTCCACGTTGATCTCTGACCAGGACCAAGTCTCCAGTGTAAGTGCGAGTTGCGATCTTCCTTTCCACCGAAGAACTTGTCGCCATTCGAACTTATTTCCTCTATTCAGACTTGACAAACTGCCAAGAGAGACGCCACTTTCTTGTCTCCAATGAGAATTTGCTTCCTCCTTTGACGTCCGAAACAGCAACACGAGCCAGAGAATAAGTGCCATACATATCAATACCATGCGCATCATCACGAAGGACAGTTCAGTTGTTAATTTGTAAATGCAAAAAGGATTCGAAGCGACGCTTCCAAGATTAAAGTATCGTTTTCTGGATAAATTGCAGAAGTTAATTAAGCAAATTGGAACGTATTCGATTCATTATCGCTTACTTTTCTGGTATGACTGGACTCTTTTCTTACTCTCGGAAGGAAAAATCTTTGTCCGCAGCCTCGGCGTGGGGTGTCGCGATGGCTCCCATGTGATAGTCGCCACACGATACCCTGCATCACAAAATCCCAATAAAAAATAAGTTAGTTTTCTCATTTGAGTTAACTCCTCACTGTCAGTCACGTACGAGGTGATTTTAACGTCAGCCAGGGCCTCAATCTGCACAGGTTGTAGCTGGTTCTTGCGGTCACCGTGGCCCAAGCAGTTGGAACTTCCTTTGCCGAACGTGAAGACTTTACCTTCCTCCGTAAGTGCCACGGTGTATTGTCGTCCACAGGCCACCTGTACCACCTTGTGCTCGTTCACAGCCGTCATCTCATGCGGCTCAATCCAAATCTTAGAGCCCCACATGTACAGACGCCCATCCTCTGTTACAGCGGCTGCGTGGTCATAGCCGGCAGCGATCTGCTTAACAGACAGACCGTTGAACGCCTCAATCAGCACTGGAATTGACTCAATGTTGTACACATCCATGGCTAAACCACCGCCAATACCCAATTGGTTTTCTAAAGCAGTACAACAAACACATGAGTTTCAATCAACTGCCTCAAGATCTCCAACTTAAAAGTTAGCAACGTACGGCTGTTGCCTCCCCAACTGTAGAGCTCGCCCTTCTCAGTCAGTGCGAAAGAAAAATCACGGCCAGCAGCAATAGAAACCACATTATCTTTGGAGAAGAACTCAACAGGCTCTGGCACTTCGCACGTATCGGACTCGCCATTGCCCAAACGTCCGTATTCGCCGTTACCCCAAGCCCAGATCTCTCCGTCCTTAGTGAGCGCCACCGTATGGAATTCACCACACTCTACAGTGGAAATGGGTACTCCCTGGTCCACCAACGTCGAAAGTAGACGCGGTGTGGGCTCATCTTTGCCACCAGCATGGCCGAGGCCACCCGCACCTTTCATAGTGGAGCCTCCCCAGCCCCACGTGTACATTTTGCCCTCCGCGTCAACAGCAGCTGTGAAATAGTCTCCACACGAAACATCCACAATTTTAATGCCTTTGAGCGCCTCTACCTCGCGTGGAAGCGTCTCCATCTCGCTGTCTTGTCCTAATCCCAGTTTGCTGTACTCGTTCGATCCCCACACAAAGAGCTTGCCATCCTCGTCAACTAATTCATGCACAATTGCACAAATAATAAGTCAGAGACATAATAAATAGATAAATAGATAAATAATTGCTGACGTACTGGCCGCGCTGTGGCTAGCACCGAACTCAACGTGGGTGACCTCCTTGCCCTCAAATGCCTCCAGTAGCTTGGGTGTCAGCTCCTCGTACGCACTGCGGATGCCAGACTTGACCACCTCTCCGTGTCCTAACTGGCCCAGCGTGCCAGTTCCCCATGTGTATACTAGTTATAATACGCGCCAGTATAAAATAAGAGCATCAAGGATCATTAGTAAAAACATTTTCATATAAAACACTACAATATTATAAACCTTGTAATTGTCACGTACCACTGGACTGCGTGGCAAAGCCAGCACTCTGCAAAACCTTGCGAGTGGCCAAGAACCTGGCGGCTGTGGCGCGTCGCCCTGCCGCGCGGAGTACGCCGAGCACTTGGAGCACCATAAGCTTCCCGGATAATGTGTGGCTTGAGGCTGGGCACCTTCGTGTCACATTCATTATATGATGTAATGTACACAAACTATACTGTAATGTAAGCGGTATTATAGTACCGGTAATACCGGCTCTACTGTAGAGTCTACTGAGCAACACATGCGGTGCTGATGATGTAATGTACACAAACTATACTGTAATGTAAGCGGTATTATAGTACCGGTAATACCGGCTCAACTGTAGAGTCTACTGAGCAACACATGCGGTGCTGATGCTAATCCTGCGCGAATATCTCCAATATGTGGGGTGCAACGGACAGTGACTGGTGCACAAGTTCGAAGAGCGGCGATCTTGCCAACAAATAATAATACTGTGGATTGGAAGCAGCACATCTGAATGGCTTATTCGCCTCGGCTTTGTTGAAGATGCCGCCTTACAGCAACCAAAAGAGATCCGCAGTGTGAAGGACGACCGCCAATGCAAAGCGGCAGTCAATAGCTCGTCTTTGCCGTTCAGTTTCCAATTTGCGAGGTCTCAAATGGCCAAAGTCGCATTTCTTCTCGCTGTCGTCTTAGCAACAACTTTCAATGGAATTTCTATGATGGAGGCGTACACGTTTGATGAGCGGTCAACCCCAAAGCCGTTTGCAACAGTGTTGACTGTTGCCCGGGAGTCCGTGACGGTGAGAGGAGATGCAAACGAGGTGGTGAATACAACGCAAGACGACAAATATGATGAGCGGTCAACCCCAAAGCCGTTTGCAACAGTGTTGACTGTTGCCCGGGAGTCCGTGACGTTGAGAGGAGATGCAAACGAGGTGGTGAATACAACGCAAGACGACAAAGGTGGTTATCAAGACGACACCTCTGATAGTGACCAACAAAAAGCGCTATCAGACGACGACAGTTCCGAAGAGAGAGATGATGCAAAGAGTGATGACACTACGTCTTCTTCCTTAGACCACTCATACTTGGATTCTGTGGCAGCACCAACAGTGGCTTGGGGTTCCATCACGGTGGCAAGGAAACTTGGTAGTGTGCTCAATGCTACCAGCACTATTAAGTCAACTTACGCTAATTGGGTTGGCTCAGCCATCGATACATTGGGTACTTTTGCTTGCTGGAGAAAAACTCATATCGCCAAGACGTGTCCACTCGGATACGATAGCAAACTAGGGACCTGTTGGGCGCAATGTCCGTACTCATACCCTCTTGAGTGTGGGATGGAATGCATCCAACAGAACGACGACTGTGGACTCGCAATCATTAGCAAAATTGCAGTTGTGGTTCAAACGGCACTGTCGTTGGCTTCGTGGAGTATATACGGTGACATGACAAAATGGGCGAAGAGTATTCAACTCGCTGTCAAGTGCAGCAAGTATATGATTAGTCTCACGAAGGCGTTGATCAGGTACATTCGTTACATTAAAGTTCACGATCCGCAAGCCTCGACGGGCAAAATCCTCGCCATTTTGTACCAGATTGACAACGTCATCATCGATATCCCCGTCACAATTTCGTACTGTATCGGGAAAAAAGCATCCGATAACGTCAAGTTTGCTGACAGTGTACTCACAACTGCTGAATACGCTCTGAGAGAAATTGTATACAATGGGGCCGCCATTGTTTCAAGTTGGGACAAATTCGCGGCTTTTATGAAGAATATCACGCTTGGTGATTCGATCGCCTCGCTCGATGAGAAGGATATTACAAACTTAAAGTCAGCTCTGAAGTCCAACTCAACCTGTGGCTACGACATGAAGCGTTTGTTGGATCGGACATGGATGACTGTGGTCGAACTTCGTCGGCAGAATCCAGAAATCTCTGAAGATGACATTCGAGCGATTATGAGCCAGTCAAACCTCGTGTTGAATGATATCCCCATTGCCACAAACAACTGCATGCGTGATCTAATCGCCGAATCTAATGAGGCTGAATGATATCCCCATTGCCACAAACAACTGCATGCGTGATCTAATCGCCGAATCTAATGAGGCAACAGCTTACGCCACCCGTGATACTCTTCGCAAAACCTTTGCCAGCATCGTGGATGACCTCATCAGCTCCGGAACAAGCAGCAATGGCTCATTTCTGAATGCTAAAAAGTATGCTTTCAGAGTCGCAGATTTCCGGAACAAGCAGCAATGGCTCATTTCTGAATGCTAAAA
This sequence comes from Phytophthora brassicae, assembly GCA_024679045.1. NCBI lineage: Eukaryota > Oomycota > Peronosporomycetes > Peronosporales > Peronosporaceae > Phytophthora > Phytophthora brassicae. The sequence continues at coordinate 3,036 of JAIKVB010000036.1, read as the reverse complement.
AGTATGCTTTCAGAGTCGCAGATAGAGCTATGGGCTTTTACGCTATTTGGGATCCGTATTACGTGTCCTCCGTCGTTTCCGAGTTCTTTCAACCGATTTGTGGCCCCACAGAGCTCATCGGAGAGATTGATGACGGTACCGCGAGGAAAGCTCTAGGCATGAAGACTGTTCAAGGCGCTTTTAACAACAGTGATGGTAGGTGGACCAAGATTGGCGACAGCACTGTAACTATCACGTTCAAGAGTGTCGATACGGAAGACGTGACCGTGAACATCAAGTCTGGCGGTGACAAGATCGACGAAGTTGATGTGGCTGCCGGAAAGACCGTGAAGTGGAGCTCGAACGTGACGGTACTAGGAGGAAAGACGTTATATCTGGATCGGTGGCGTCCCGGTTTTCTAGGTCTTCCCGGTACGGGAGGCGGTTCGTTGGTGCTTTGGGTTCCTCGGTCTACACAAGGTGGTAGCTTGCACCTCACCGCGATACTCAACGTGAGCTAAGCTCGGCACATATTATCTCATAAATTTATATGGAAAATGATGATTTCTACCATATTTACGTTGTAAGTAGTGCCATTTCGGATGCTATATAAATATATATGTCATATTATGACATCATGGCTAAATTCTATGCTAACAGATAAATTGTACGCACTGGGAATAGTTGTCTGAACAAAGGGGTTAATTGTAAGTGGTGGTTTATATTGTTTAAAGTGATTTCCACAGGTTTTTCTGGGATCTTTAGGTTTTTCTGTTCTCAAATTGCCCCCCACACAATGTATTAATAGTCTCAGCTTTTCAATTTATTTCTACTGACTAAACTTTCTAAATGACAATCCATCAATGTAGAGGCCGTTGCCTCGTTCTCTCTATTACAACAACAAAAACAAGCTCATTTCCTTACATGAAACTTGAAGTAAATTTTATCATGTAAGGAAATGAGCTTTTTTTCTTCATAAGAGTCCTGCTTCAGAAAACAGCTATTAATACATGTACATGTATTACACCTATTATCGATACACAATTAATAATACGTGTAATCCTCAATTATCCGGCTACTCAGAACGAATCCCCTAGATTCAAAAAGTAGCCGGAAAATATATTTAATTTTTTTTCTCCAAATTATAAGACGAAGTAACTCAGGTACCAAGGTATTGGGGAAATGACTCATTCTTCCACAAGTCAAGCAATTGCAGCATACGAATTGAAATTCGCAACCCACTGGAAGGCAGACTTGTTGGTTTACATTGGATAATACCGGTACATGCATACCCATATGGGAAATTGACATGACATCAAACCGAGTGTCATTCCAGACGGCGCTCCGTTGACTTGGGAGCACAGCGATCGAGTCGTGACTTATTATACCTTCAACTGGCCACCGCTGCCCAGCCTGACATGCGAACGAGTACAGTCCTGCTAACTTAGCAGCTAAGAACGACCCTTGTATACAATGGGGCCGCCATTTTAGTCGTATGGAAGTTTTAGTCGTACAATATCCGTACGTACCGAATTATAATTTTGTCTCTACACCTTTGCCCGTCCAAGTTCGCAGCAGTGTAAAGCAAAATCGTGTGAAGTAACCTAAGTAACGCGCCAATTTAGAGATATTTTTTCGAAAAATAGGGTCCAGACCAATGTGGATTTAGTGTAGAGCAGATTGGTGGCCAGTGGCAAACCTCCTCCGTCAGGACCATGCCGAAAGAACCAAAGCACACACTTGCAGCGCGCACTCGTGTGCTGCAAGCATACCTGGACCATGCCGAAAGAACCAAAGCACACACTTGCAGCGCGCACTCGTGTGCTGCAAGCATACCAAGATGGGAGAGACTGGATGCTTGTAGCAGACTGCAATGATATCCCTCCCACTACGGCGCGCAACATCGTCGATCGGGGGACACCCGAGCTGAAAAGGAGGGGTGGGGCGCGGGCGGCGAGCACCAAGTGCACACCGGCAATGGAGGAGGCTCTGGTGGAGTATCTGGAAGACAATTGCCAGTATACGCTTGCTCAAATGCGCGACATGCTGCACTTCGACTTCGGTATTCTCGTCAGCACGTCCTTAATCAGCAAGAAGCTGTGCGACAAGCTTTACACGGTGAAGCAGGTAGGTTTCATTAAGGTTATGATGTTGTTGCTACATGAAGTGCTGAGCTTACATGTACAGTACACGGTAGTTAAATGTCTGTGTTGCTTTGAATAGGTGCGAGTCGAACCTGAAACATGCAATAACGAGACGAACCTCGAGAAGAGAAGGGTGTTCGGCGAAGCGCTGCTCAAACACGAGCGCGAAGGAGCCTTTATTGTCTACTACGACGAGACCAATTACAATCTCTATTGTAAGCGGGCACAAGGGCGCGCTCCTATCGGCCAGCGAGCGGTGGTTAAGCTCCCACCGTCCAAGGGTGCGAATCTGCAGCTGCAGTGCGCGGTATCTCCTGAGATCGGCTTAGTGCACTATGCTAAGGTGCGTGGGAGCATCAGAATGGAGGTCAATGCTGACTTTGTAGACTCTATTTACGAGGCTGTCAAGGAGCATGAGGTCTACCGAGCGCACTTTGTGGGCAAGACAATTGTCATTGTGCTGGACAATGCCCCCGCCCACAGCCAGACGGAGGGCCTCGTGCGCAGCCGGAGTGACCTGACACTGCTACGTCTCGGCCCGTATTCGCCAATGTGCAACCCAATCGAGGGTACGTACATTAGCATGGCATCTGACACATTATTACCTTACTGACTTTGATGACGTTCTGCTATGCAGGCTGCTTTAGCGTCCTCAAGTCCCGCATCAAAGCATTTCTTGCACTGAGCCACGATGAGATGTTTGCCGCGCCGCATGGTCAGAAAACGGAACTCCGAATGCAACTGCTGGAGAAAGCAGCTGAGCGTTGCCTGCCATGCATGGATATGCGCTTGGTGAACAAAATGGCTCGCCACTGCGCATTTGCCGTCGCTGCAGCGATTCGCAGCGAGCCCATGGAGTACGGGACCTAGAAAGTTTGCCTTACACTAAATCCACGTTGGATTACAGAAGTTT
>JAIKVB010000035.1:0-60113 GCA_024679045.1 Phytophthora brassicae | reverse complement strand
TGACGGTTCCGACATCCCCTACACTTTCCGACACGTACTTAAGCGAGTAAATGGAGGGGTGTCACATATAAAATGTTCCCTATTATACCTATGCGCTCCGCGCAACCCAAAAATCACTAGCGGCTCGCACAGCTCGCGTGATACAACCCTACATTATAGTAACATCTTAACCTTTATCCCCCAGGTCGAAAGCCTACCAGTAGCAAGGTCAAAGCCTACTAGTAGGCTCATGCACAGATAGATGTATATAGATGTTTGTATAGATAAACAGTTGGTGATCATAAAAACTGAGCGCACTGCTAGAAAAAGTTCAAAGTAAAGCAACTTGAAGATCATCAAATCTTGGTCACGTGTGTTTTAGACTGGCCGATTACGCGATATCCGACCTGCACTTCTCCCATATTCAAGGCCTCAAGTAAAGCTCAAAACTAACTATGAGGTTCAGTGCTATCTTAGCTTGCCGATGATCTAATTTTGGAGCTTGGCGGTTGCTTGTGGGGTCGACAAACTATTTTTTACGTGAGCCTACTAGTAGGATAAAAAGACTACTAGTAGCCTCAGTGGGGGATAAAGGTTAATGCTAGGTCCTGGGTTTGCACCCGCGTGCTTCGCACACAGCCTGCGCGATTTGCTAGTCAAGGTGAGAAACATAACGCAGCAACGTCCAAACCAGCTAAACAGAGGTAAGTGAGATCGACATAAGCGCCGGATTACATAATAATAAACCTAAACTTCATGATCTTGCTGAATGTTACTTTCGTGTCCGCTGTCAGAATTCGACAAAAAGGGAGCACTCTGCTGGAATATGGCCAAAAGGTGGTGGCTGGAATGTAGATGGATCCACTTCCGCCTGTTTGTTATTAATAGCCATTACTTTTGGCGAAGCGTGTCCACTTCTGCCTGTTTGTTATTAATAGCCACCCCTTTTGGCGAAAGTACGTGGACAGACCTTGTTGATCTGTGGACCGACTCAGATTTTTCTGATACAGATCATCCTGTCCTAACTAATAGTTGCCGTTGCTTCGGTTAGTATCAAGTATAGCAGGATAATCAATTAGCGAGATAACAAACCTCGATTAAGCATAGTGTATTAACGTATAATATCATTTAGTATGCGGCATACTATTACCCAGGGCACAGTATTCGATAGTATACTCTTAGGTAGGGCTCAATTCGCTGTGACTCATGATGACAACTCACACAACAGAGATCACGATCAATGCCAGCAAAATTTATTAGCTCGTTAGGTGCTACTTACCATAAGGCCCCAAGTCTTCAATCCAAACCTCGTCAAAGGCGGCGAGAAGCTCGTCGGAGCTTCACGGTGGCGTGAGTGCTGAGCTCCCATGCTGCGCGAAACTTGGCCCCGTATACGTCATATTTGCTGATGTACCAGCTGCTTGCGTCGTCCAGAAAGCCGCATTTACCCACGCTCTTTTCACCCCGTCGTCTGGAACTTGCCGCCAAGCACTGGTCACTCACGAGGCAACTGTCTCGATAGAAGTGGACGCGGGATACCCCCACAAGTATAGCTGACCTGGTCCGACCTCTTTCATTCATCAAATGAGCACCGAAATCTTGTCCTTGAAGGAGTTGAAGATGCCCACGTCGCATGCTTGGAGATACGACGGGAGGCCTCCGGAACAACAGCCATCTTAATCGCCTCACTGCACAGCGCTTTCTTTCCTTGGCTATATGACAGCACTCTATTCGGAATGGGGCTCTATTATATCGCACTCTATTCAATGGAACAGTCCCCCTGGAACAGCCCCCCTGGACGGTCGTAGTCGCAGGGGACTATACATTAGGGAATACTATTCGGTATTATACGTTAGGTGGTTTTCGACCGTTTTAAAAATATTGCTTGGACCCATGATAAATTGCGCGCTCGGGTCCGAGCCAAATGAAGCTAAAACAGAAGGAACCGTTGCCAAGACTCGCCAATCTTAGATTTACAACGTAAAACACGTATTTTGTGGCCCTTACACTATATTTCACCCCATTTTAAGTATCAAGTTTGGCTCATTTCGGTATCAAATATAGCAGCGGACAGGGATATCAAGCTATTGTATATATTTGCCTGAGAGCCGAGTCGGTGGGCACCATTCATTTCAAATATAGCAGGATATCATTGAAGGGGGGGTCACTTAGGACAGGATGCTCTGTATATCTCTGTGGGGAAACTAAGGAGGGCTCGCCAGCTGGGGAGGGCCTTCACAAAAAATGAACGACATAACAACCAAAAGTGAATCAACGTCGGCAACGCTTGGTAGGAGATTTGCCGTTGCCGACGTAACAAAGTAGATTCACGTCTGAAAGAGCGTTATTTTTATTTTATTCTTAGGAGGAATATGAAACCACTAGAAAATTCAGAAACCTTCCAGTTTTCGTTTTGCTAGATAGGAAATGTTAGCAGAAACAATGCGCCACGTTGGACCACTGCCAGAGACTGCCTACGAAAGTCATGATCATGCCGACGCTGTACTGCATGCATGGACTAAGTCTCACGGCTTCAACGTATCGCCTAGACGCGCAAGAATAACGCCAACGGCGATATTTGCATTTGAAACTACGTATGTGACCGATCGGGAAAGCCGAAGAATACCCGCAAGCTTACCAACAAGGAGCGTATGCGTACCAAGCGAGGGTCGAAGAGATGCAACTGCCCCATGAGAAATTCGTTGAACGCTACCATTCGGGAGGTACCAACAAGCGAGTGGACAATAGTCCATACTTGGAATGGTAGCGCTATTCACAACCATAAGGCTTCGAGCGACATTAGTATAGATACAGCGCATCGGCAGAGGTCTGTTCAAGAGGTAATCGGTGCAAGCACTAACACGGTGACGTCTCTACAAGGTTTGGTCGAAACTCAATCTGCTGCTGGGATTCCAGTAGCTAACATATACGCCACCATTCTGGGTCAAGACCCTGAATCGTTGGTGATTCCGAAGGATATCGCTAACTTAAAAAAGCAGCACGTCAACGCGTCCTGGTACAGATAATCCTATGGAGGCACTGTTTAAAGACCTCCACCATAATAAATTCTTCTACAGGTTCGCTCTTTCCCACAAAGTCAGCGTCTCTAGTTTACATTCTGGGCGCATCCTAAAACATCACAGCTTTTCATGTCACGTTTGGATGTCCTGGTAATGGATTGTACTGTACCTACAAGACGAACTAATTCGATCTCCCACTTTTTAACATCGTCGCTCCGACTGGAATGAACACAGTACTCTCTATCTGCCAGGCGTGCCTTCCAGGTGAACAAAAGTCTGACTACACCTGGGCTCTTAATATGCTGGCGCTCCTGATGCTAGACTTTTATGTTCCTAAACCTCGTGTAATTTTGCACGACAGAGACCAGGCTTTGGTGGATGCTTTTTCAGATATTACAACGATAGTTTGCCGGTGACACATGAACAAAAATGCTCAGCAAAACTAGAGAAGTTTGGGGGAAATTACAGGCGCGAACGCAGCCCCTGATCAACCAAAGAGTATAAACATGTTGGCCACAGACAGATTCGTGGCACTCTTCTACCGAATTATGGATTCAGTATCCGATGACGAGCTACAAGGCAATAAAGCGGCGTTAGTGCGATCGAATTCGGTGTTGACTGCATACCTCAAGAAACATTGGTGGAAGTATGAATGAAACACGATCTACGCATACGACAGTATGAGTATCTCAGAAGTGGGAGAAGGGCACATTCTGTCTTAAGTGCGATACCACATTCCCCATAACGTCGGAAATACCCTTTAAGTACTACTTCAAGTGGCACAAGTCTATCTCGATATGGATACATCCAATTGGATTTTAACTTGGGTACATCCTGATCAGTGTTCAACCTGATCGGATGAAGCAACCCGATCGTGTTCCCATCTCGATCGCGTTCTCATCCCGATCGGATCGCCATATGGAAAGCAGACAGCTCTACATCCTGATCAGTGTTCAACCTGATCGGATGAAGCAACCCGATCGTGTTCCCATCTCGATCGTGTTCTCATCCCGATCGGATCGCCATATGGAAAGCAGACAGCTGTTATATCAGGTCATCAGAACTCCAGAGTTCAAGGAGTCAGTTGCCTTAGGAGTCATTGGCTGTGCAAGCAAGATAGGAAGGAGTGGTCTTAAGGATAATAATAAACATAGAGAAGCAACCCACAAGTGGCTTATCGTATTCCGGGTAAGGATAATTGGCCTTCCCGACGACCATCGACTATCCAGATACAAAGTTCAAGTACAACGCCGTCGAATTGCTTGGTCGAAACGCGTCTTCTCCTTCAACTACGACTAAATCCCCGCTATTGGAAGCGGCAAGCAACGGAAAGGGAAGGAACCCCCTCAAGCCCCCCACGCCGATCGACATCGTACAAGGATCGATCGAGTGTGCAACGGCAGACAAGTAACGCATATCCGCGTCTCAGCCAACAACCTCCAATCCCCGTACAACTGTACGAATCCACCGAGACCCTCAGCCACATCTTCACAAGTCACCCGGAAGAGCGTAATCCACCCATACCATCGGGTACACAAGGTGAGCGAGAAGACACGACCACGGCCGATCGGAGTACCCCTCCGTAAGTTGGTAGTATGAGAATCGTAGTGAAGACCAGAACGTATTACCCCAATGTTGCGTTTGCGACTCCATCACAGTACCTTCCACGACTGACGTGTCACGTATATCAAAGTGCATGAAATTCGAATCTAACTTTAACGATCTTGTCCCCATAGTTGTGTCTGTGATTTGATGGTCTCGCTTTCCATGACCTTGTTCCTCTAGCAGGAGGGGGGGTCCAGTACACGAGCTGCAGCTTCTTTTCTTGTTCTTACCACTCTGAATCCATCAATGCATGTCGAACTGGTCCGACATCAAGCACAAAAGCCCTTCTGGCTCAAGGAGGATCATGAGTTCATGAACGCATGGCCTTCCGTGTACCACTCGAAAGCAACCAGCTCAGTTCCTTCTCGCTTAGCCATTAACTATAATACGACGAGCCTCGTTCCAGAGTGTATCTGTTTCGTAAAGCGCCCAATTTGTGATAATTCGAACACAAGCGTCAAGCTCCGTATACTGAAGTACATGAGGAACGATGCTTTGGTTACGACACATTTTTTCGTAGGTGGCATTTGCCGCAGATGTCCACCATGGAAACAGCTTTCCAAAAACGCTAAACAAGTTACCATGAGTGGACTTAATCCAGTGCTTGCACTGCGTATGAGTAAGGTGGGAAAGTGATCGAGAAAAAGTGGTCCCAAGACATCCGTCAAAGAATGAGTGGGAAACAGGTGCAGCAAGAGCTTAGGTATACTTTGAACGGCTCGAGATTAACGATAGCACCTTACTCCCGACAACATTTTCGGCGCAAGATGCTACTGTTTTTGGAACCCAACAATCTGATACAGATCATTCAGTTTTACAACAATTACAACCCCTGCCAAGCTTCACGAACGTTTTTCATCAAACTTACACGCTTTTCGCCAACAAAACAATTAACAAATTCATCCTCTTATATTTAGTTATATTATCACTTAATAACTTCAACTTTAGATTAACTTCAACAACTGATAACAAACCAATTATCGAAAAAAGAAAGAAATATTATGATGTTATTACTCGAAGTGTGAAGCGTAATGAGAGCGCAGGGCACTGCTAACGTCAAAAATAACGCCGCAGTATTTGCAGGGATACGCACCTCGACGGTTCTGTTGCTCTCTCCGAGCAACTCGATGTGCTTCTCCATCTGGATTGTCCTTGCAAAAATACCGGTGTTAACGGATCCGATTAGATGAACCGTCTGTGTGGCAACAGTATTGACACACGAAAAGTGTGTTAGAGACAATATCAGGGACCCAAATTATACCCTTGCCAAATAGATAACAGCTGAGTGGATAGTTGGATGCAGTATTGCTAACACCGCTGTGTAAAAGGTCGTCTCGAAACACCATAGCATAGCCCTTTGGTATTTCCAACATTATCTGCTTTTGGTTTCGAGCGTAATCAAACAACCCGGAAAAACGTGAAGTTTAGTCCCAACTTCCAATTAAATAATGACGCTAAGCTGGAACAGTGCCAGCGCGGCTGAAGTTCGGGCCACAGTGGGCGCACCTACTGCGGCCCGAACTTCAGCCGTATAATCTTAATGGTTCCTGGTCCGTACCCCCAGGACGCGGATGCATAAAAGAAAAAAAACGCAAACAGTGTAGTTGCTGTCGTGTACAGCAGTATCCTCCTGTATCGCTCTGGATGCTTTGTGCTCATGCGGGTGACGCGTGATTGGCTTCTGAACGAGTCCTCCATAGCACCACCAACCTTCTGTAACACTGGCGAGTAGCTACTAGTTTTCGCTTCAGCCAAAAGTGCATCTATGATAGTAGGCTCCATCTCCACCAGCATCTCCATCCCTCACTCCGGTTTCCTTTCATTTTCCAAAAGAGGTTGCTTTACCACATAGGGATATCAACTGCAGGAAGTGCACCAATATTTGAATGTGCAATTGCCGTTCATGAAGTAAGGCGTGTATATCTAAAACAACGCGGCTTAATATATCTGTAATATGCACTAGACGTGAAGCTTTTTTTTCGTCGGCAACGGCAAATCTCCTGCCAAGCGTTGCTGACGTTGGTTCCCTTTTTTGTTACAAGTCGTTCATTTTTGTGAGCCCCCCCCAGCTGGCGGCCCTCATTATTCCCCCCCATCTTTGTGGATTAAGTCCGCAAAGCTGCGGATAATTCCTGCGGCCTCCTTTGCGAGGTCAATCTACAGAGATGGATTTAATCCACAGATTTGCAGATTTAGGCCATAGAGTGTCGGAATATCCACAGCTTGTCGGAAAAGTCCACAGCTTGCTGAGTCATCCCACAGCTTGCTGAATCAGTCCACATAGTAACCAGCCTTACTTGGTATACAAATATAATATAAAAGTATGCCGTCGATCGCTGTGGATTTTAACTGCAAAGCTGTAAAAATATCACCCGAAAAGCTGTGAATTTTCACATTTCCTCCGCGGGATACCGATGAAAAGCGTAAAGCTGCCGACACACATTTTATCTTAATTAAATAAAGTATGCTCTCATAATCCCAAGATTGGTTCATATTGACCAACCAGATCTCAACATTAAATTAGTTTGACCAACCAACGACATTAGCGTTAGACCACGCCCCTGTGGACGCTTTGTCGACGTATGTTGTCGGCAGTAGCTCAAAATATTTGAACGTGGCATACATACCACTAGTTTCTTGCGTATCAATTCCATATTTGCGACGCTGCGTCAAGACAGATAACAACCAATGAGCCTGCCTGATCTCGCATCTGATGCCTCCAAAAGAGCCAAGAAGAATGCAATTAACGCGTTCGAGCGTTTATTGCGTCTGAAGATGCCAACATGGGCTTCACTGCTTTATTTCTTCCCGAAGAGGACGACGGAGATGTCTTTCTGAAGCTGATGGACCTATTTGCTATGTACTTGGTCTTCGTGAACGTGGCGTCAGTTGGTTGGCCACCTCGCTCATTACCGGACTGTTCTGGCAAGTCCTGATTCGCGCGCGCCATGCGCCCTTGACACTAAGTGATACGCCAACGCAGGCCTTGCAAGCTCAGCGAAACTTCCGGGGATGCGCAGCCCCAGTTCTGTATTTACACTAGGTGGAACCAACTCTCGTGTGAGTGTTTGCTCACAACGTACAACCTAGTTAATGATTACTCAGGATGATGTATAGTATCATTCGCTACATATTTATACCTACATTTCTAGGGGCATCACTACTGTTTGCAGTACGCCCAGTTCGACCAGAGCGACGCTGCGTAAGACCTCGATTAACTAGCGTTGCCCGGTCGGCTAAATCAATCGTCCCCCGAGTCGCCATGGCGTACAGAGTGTAAATGCAGTAGCCAAGTTTGGTCCAGAAGAGTCAAGGACACGACAGCGACAGTCCCCACTCCGTCGCAAACATACGAAGGGTTTTCATGAGAGCCTTCAAACCATTTTGCAACCATGAGAGAGACAGGTCTTCCACTGTTCGTTTTCGCAACCCATTGTATAGCCGAGGGGAAGGACAACATACAACGCGCGCGGCATCCCCAGACCATTTTGCAACCATGAGAGAGACAGGTCTTCCACTGTTCGTTTTCGCAACCCATTGTATAGCTGAGGGGAAGGACAACATACAACGCGCGCGGCATCCCCATACACTTCCTCCGTAGACCTGAAATAATGATCCTGATACTGCTGCGCGTCGCAGAGTGCAAGTTGACTCTCCGTACCGGCCTGGGATCGGGTACCGCTGTCGTCTCGCACTTTCTGGGCAACATACCTTTGGTCGAGCATATTATCAAGAGCCGCACCTGCAACGCACCGACCTTGAGCTTCCGCGGTAAAGTGACATCGCGTTTAATTGCCGCAATTAATGTCTCGCAAGGGTTGTTCGACGTTGCGAATCCACTCGGTGCATGAAAAGACTGCCATCTCCAAGACCGATGCTTCAACCATGTCTTTGAAAAGTGCGCCGCAAGGACCTCCAGCTCAGAAACTTATGTAGGATAATGTTGAGTTTATCGTGAAAGCTGGAGAAAAGCAGCTGGTGGATATCGGCTATGACGGAAGTGGCAGCATCTAGGATCAGCGAGTGCGGTTTTACGTAAAGCTGCTTGTCCAAATGAAAGTAGCACATCCGAAACACAATGTGGTTGTCTCGTCCAAAGACTTCTTGAATTGCATTCCACTGGGCTTCATCCGAATCACCCATGACATAGCGCACGCAAAACGACTTCATGCACCAGAGCTTAACATACATCTGAGCAGCTCTAACACATCGTCGTGATGTAACTTCTGCTGGGAGACGAAGATACCAGGAGATGGAAGCGCCACGCCCGATCAGAAATGCCACAACCACATCCGGCTAGACTACTTGCGTCCGCTTGTACGTCGCGTCCACGTGAAGCACAAATGACCCGGGTCACGATCGACTCTCTGAAGCAGCTTCTTAGAGCTGACACTCACGACGAAGGGGTCACTGTAGCTGCCATTTCCAGTGATGTCGCTGCCACCTTGTCGATCGGCAACATAAACCAGAGGCTTCTTCTTCCCTGTGAACGCCGCCACTACGATCTTTCTCCGTATTACGTCTAGAACGTCAATCCCGTCAGCATTCGAGTGACATGGCGATGAGCAAAACGTTGAATCGTACTAAGAAGTGGCGCAGTCGTCTTGGTGAGCTTAAAAGCGCCCTAGAAGTGAAGTCCAGATTCGCTTTGGCTTTATCCCTTGGGCCGCCCCTCGCCCAAATCTTGGTGATGAGCTACTATCGACACATGAAAAACTGCTGCTGGATGCTTTCCTAAGCATCGCGCTGTCGTAGGAAGTTCGTAACTTGCTCGTATATGGACATCTTTTGTCTTGAACCACATAGTTGCCACAAGCGAGGGGTCTTATCATATCATTCGAATCAAATCGCTACTGATGACCTCGAAGGAGCTTTGCAGCCACCTGATTTTGTCTTCGGTGTGATTGCTTCTTGGACAACAACGTTTGGAGGACAAATGACGTCGGTTATACTCTAGAAAGTTGCTCACCTCATCAACACTAGTAATACAATCCTCCGTTACACTCAAACGTTTTGCCAGCTCTTGGTCCAGCTAAAATAGTCTCCTCTGGTGATCGATACGTCGCGCCAACTTCGAGATTTTTTCCAGTACCACATCTTAGCCACAGACGGTAACTTCTTCTGCAGTTCATAGCTTCACGCCAAACCTTCCGTTTTCGAGAGTATAAGCGCGATAAGTCTTGGTCCAGCTAAAATAGTCTCCTCTGGTGATCGATACGTCGCGCCAACTTCGAGATTTTTTTCAGTACCACATCTTAGCCACAGACGGTAACTTCTTCTGCAGTTCATAGCATCACGCCAAACCTTCCGTTTTCGAGAGTATAAGCGCGATAACACACTCTCGTATTCTGCTAGCGTACGGACACATCGGATATCGATCGATAACTTCCGGAAACCGTTGAATCAGCGCAGCAACCAGGATACCTACCATGTAATCATTGATCCGCTTCTCTGAGTCTTGGGTGTTGATGTTAGTTTTAAAAAATTAGGTCAGCAAGACAAGTGGATTCGTTTTTCGTCGCTAAGTCAAACCACGACAACAAAAGCACGGCTGTTAGGGGCCCACGGACTTAACATTCGTGACACCTTTTAGTCTTCGCTTGTTGCAATGAATAGATGAATGCCTCATTGGTTGAAGTCATCTTCCATTATCGTCAATCGAGAATCAACTGGGCGCACAGCAGCGGATTGGTATTGGCGTGTAGAGCTCCGCCACGTCGAAATGAGTGAGAGGTCAAATTTTGGGTTGGCTTCGCTTTACCGGGGTAGCCGAATAGCCTATATGACGCGGTTCATGTACTCATGAATCTTCATGTGTTTGGTCGTGTCTCTGCGCTCTTGACCTTGGCCAGTACCCTGTACTGGCTCGCTGATGAGCAACATGCCAAGGCCTCACGAGGGGAACATCGGTTGTTGTAGCGAGATCTCAACGTTACCGTCCAAAAACTGAGAGAGCTCAGGTACATGCGCTGAAGGTAAATCTCGCTTCACGAACGCCATAGCGATAGCGTGCAGAGGGCAGGTGATGAAAATATATTTGCCAGGAAACAGGGAGGGTCGAAGTTCTTCATACGAATAAGACGGATGAACACAACACCAACCGCGCTCAACGACAAGCTTTATATCCGAGATCAGAGGCACGGCCAAACGTATAACACATCAACGCAAGCAACGGGTAGAATTTGGAGCTGAACGCGTCATAATAAAGCTCATCGATAAAGAAATTCAGTTCCTCTTTCGTACAGGCAGGCGCCTTCTTGTCCACGCTCCCCTCAACTTTCTTTAGGCAATATCGCTCATGAGTTTGGGCCATCTTGAGAGATTCTTATCATGAAGTTGTTTCTGCCAAACATTTTGCTGTGGACCTATCAGTCTACACTTACTCCGATGATGCTCTACGCGTAGGCAAATAAGCTGAGTCGAATTTGTTATCGTTCTTCAGAAAGAATGGCATTTAGCGAAAGCACGGCTCTGTGGTCTTAAAGAACCTCCGCAGTCTTCATTACGAAGGAAACTGAACGCACACATTGCTGCACACGTGGCTCGTGTCAAAATTAAAGGAATTTCTGACCCGGCACCAAGTCACTTGAAGCAATTAGTAGACAGTAACAACTGTACGATGGTCCATTCGGGCAAACGCTTGCGGGTAGTATCATGTCTGGGACTAGTTCACATTTCCGTGAAGATGAACGATTGTAGAGCAGTACAATTGCTAGTTGGGACCACCCGTACCCAACTGTCAGACAAATGAATCCACGATTAAACCATGTGGATTCAAGGTATAACCACCTGTATACATATTATAAACACCTATTCATGCTTAAATCACGTGTATCCGGGATATAGTCACCTGGATCCATGTTATATCCACATGGATCTACAATTAAATCAACTTAAGTAAAGCAACATGTGAAATCAGCTGATGGGATGTTTTATTAGCGTTAGCTTCCTGTTCTTATGTTGTATTACTGTCGCTCGCGCACTGGTGCTTCACAAGTTTGTTCTTCCTGGAGAAGTGGTGCCCACACTTTCCACACTGTCCATCCAGGACATTGTTCTTTTTGCGCTTCTTGGCAATGAACGCTTTGTCTGGGTTATCGCAATAGCGAATATGGTTGGCGAGATCCCGCGTGTAAGTGCATGACTTGAAGCATTGGACGCATCGAAACAATTCCAATTGACGGCCTCCTTGGCGTTGGGCTCTTGTTTCACGCCGTGCACACGCATGTAGCATTACAAGCGGGAATTTTCTTCAGCGTACGCGTTTCGTGTGTGAGCAAGATTACCGCGAAAACGATCGTCTGGCCCTTGTTAATTTTCAGTGTTTTAGTCTTGGCCAGACGGCAGCACCACAAAAACAGATCGGAACCGCCAGCAAAGTTGTTTTGCCATTAAGAGGCTGAAGATTGGATTCAATCGTGCTGGATGATTGATGTGTTGTCTCGAACGTCGGAAAGTCTCGATGTAGCTGATGCGCCTCTCCATCGACAGCGACCGCATAGCATTCCACGACCCCGTGACCATAGACCACTTTTTGTGGAGATACAATATTAGCTCCACACAATAACGTTAACCAGACGCACAGCGCTGTGGGAAAGTGATCGAGAAAAATGATCAGCCGGTATCTATCAGGAATGAGTGGAGAAACACGATCGAAAGGGATTACAGTTGGAATGTCTCAGGAGTTGAACGCTGTCGCAGTTCGACATAAGTACGACACCATCATTCCCCGTAACGACAGAAAACCCCGGTAAAGTGCGACTGCAAGTAGGTTCGAACCAATCTCGATATGAACACATCAAATGGGATATCGATGGAGTGTACCCGATCGGATCAAAAACCCGATCGAGTTCCTCCCGATCGGATCGCCATATGGAAATCTGACATGTTGTGTCAGGTCCCGTAGTTCAAGGAGCCAGTTTCTTTATGAATCATTGGTTGTGCATGCACATTAGGAAAGTAAGGATAATAATAAACAGAGAGAAATTTGCTTTGCAACACACAAGTGCCTGATCGTATTCCGGGCAAGGATAACTTTGGCCTTCCCGACGACCGACGACCACCCGTATACAAAGTTCAAGTACAGCGCCGTCGAATTGCTTGGCCGACATGCGTCTTCTCCCTCAACAAACGACTAAGTTCCCGCTGTATGAAGCGGCAAGCAACGGAAAGGAAAGGATACCCCCCCAAGGACACGCCCCCCCCCACACGCCGATCAAAACCGCCAGAGGACGGATCAAGCGTGCAACGGCAGAAAAGTGACGTATATCCGCGTGTCAGCCAACAACCCTCCAATCCGCGTACGGTCCGTACGGATCCACCAAGACCCACATAAACATCTTCAACCAGTCACCCGGAAGAGCGCTACCCGCCCAAAAAAAAATACCATCGGGTACACAAGGTGAGCAAGGACAAATACGACCTCGAAGTACCCCCTCCGTCAGTTGATAGTCTGGGTATCGTTAGTGGAGACCCAGATGCATCTTCCCAAATTTGCGATTGCGACTCCACCACAGCCAGGTCAATATTTGCCTGCTCTCGGTGCGGTCCATCACTTCCGGGTGAAGGGTAAGACAAACTTGCTCAAAATCTAACTTTTTGATGTCTTTCAACACTAGCTGATGTCGTCTTTCAGCAAGACGTTGTTGACCTGGATGAAGCCGTCATTCCAAAAGGATGCGAGGATTTCGAACTTTCTCTTAACGTTCAAGGCAGACTTCTGCTTCCCACGCTGCAAATCTGATAGTGCCATCAATCTGTATCGTCGATCCGGTCAGTACTAGTTTATTTTAAATAATGTAATAAAACCTCGTTGTCGACTGCCGTCGTCGACTGTTGACAGTTTTACGCTATAGTATGGTACCATTTAAGAGAGATACCAAAAAGCAAAATGTATTATTTTTGGTGTAAAACACAGGTAATCTCTATGAAAGAGATTCACAGACTACCCCCCCTAGTTGTGTAATCACCCTCACAGCAACCCCAGCATCGCGCCCTTCAACAAGATGAACACAACCACGTCAACGCCCCAGTCACCCCTGACAACTGTTAGCGGAAGCGATACTCAACTGAAAGCCGACGCACCCACGACTGGGTTTAAGAAGTACTGCGCCACCACGAGTGATATCGGTCAGTGCAACACTCGGCATGATTCCAGCTCCTCACCAAGAGTGCATATCCTTAACTTGTTTACACCCTTTCATTCATATATAGGAACAAACGACATAGATCATTCACTGGCATGTCAGATCGTTTTCTCAAATGTTCAAAATGGGGTCGCAGCTGAATCAGCAAAGTCAACATGAAATGCTACATTCAGTGTGCTCGGTACATTTGTAATAATAGCGTACGAACATTAGTTATACGATCACATTGTCGGGAAAGTAAATATTAGAACTGGGGCTGCAGTTCCGATACTATTTTTTTGAAGTTTTAGCTGCCTAGCTTCAACTTTAACTTTATTTTATTGAATTCCATCTAATAACTATTTGTGGATTAATCTGAGCCTGTTCATGTTGTCCAAAACACTAATCTGACTCAAATACCGTATTCAGATAATATAAGCCGTGCCTAGGCACGTAGAAGCTCTGGGTTTTATTTTTATGTTGTTTCAAAGTTGTACAATCATTCTGTTTCTGCCGGTGCTTCTGTGAGTAGGTTTAAAGTATTGCAGGTACTCCAATATCAAAGGCTTCATGAAATATAGTTGCTTCAATGCTGTCACTCGTGTTTTGGTCGGTTTGACGTATTGCAGGTACTCCAATGTTAGGGGCTCTATTTGATATAGTTACTTCATTGTTGCGACTCGTGCGACACGAGTCGTGTCAGGCAACGTATTAATAGATAGATGATCGCGGAGGATTGTGACGTGTTGGATATCGTAATGGTACCAAAACCTTCTTTCACTATGAGGCATTGTACATTTGCCACTACAGTGGTTACAGTAAATAGTCTCAATCAGATTGATTTATGTGGAATTGTTTTGCATAACTTAGTAGGCATACTAACTATGAACTTGACGAATTATGTGTAGGACTTTCAGAAACCGCGAGGAACTGCTTGCTGGGTAGACGACCACTTGAGTAGTAGATGTTAAAATTGAAAGTAAACATTAATCTTTTAGTGCTGTCGCTCAACTTACTCATCTCGTTAGTTGCCTTACGACATCACCGACATGCAGAACGAAGTCAGCGTCTCGTTGACGTCATCGTTCTGCGTATCCAAATGCAGTGAGCTTTCTTACCGTCGTCGCGATGGGCCATTGTTCCTCCTTGGCTTGCTTCATCCACAGGCCGCACAGTGACCACGCCAGACCACGATATAGCTCTTATGTCACACAATCTCATCCCTCCAGTCATCACGTCACTAACATTGATATGTTAGTGACGTCGGTGCTGAACCTCCCCGATTCCATTGTCGAGACAGTTTCACCGATGGCTTCAACTCGCGACCGCGGTCAGGCAGCGTAACCACAGCAGTGGTGTTAAGTGTAGTTGGTCTCGTAGCCGCTCGAAAATCACACGGTATAGTGGTTTCGTGAGCAAGCTGCTGCTGTGTGGGGCAGTACTTCACGATTGCATCGCCTCGCTTAATAACGTCGCGGATGAAATGAAACCGGATATTTATGTGCTTACTGCGTTTGCTTGAAACCTCGTTTTCCATAACCATGATCGCAGATTGGTTGTCGACAAGAAGTAGAAATGACTGGTTCTTATTCCAAAGTCCAATTTCGACGAGAAGTCTTTCACCCAAATACCTTCTTTCATTGCCATGGCTGCTGCCACATATTCCGCTTCCATAGTTGAGAGCGCGACGGAAATTTGCTTCGTGGGGGCCCATGCGATCACGATGCCGTTCAGCATAAGAATCGCGCCAGACACCGACTTCGCGTCTGAAGTGTCGCCAGCCCAATCGGCATCGCTGTAGATGGTAGCTTCCCATTTGCATCCGGTCCCTTGGCCAAGTTTGAAGAACAGTCCCAATGAGGAGGTGCCATGAAGGTACCGAAATACGCGTTTGACTACCAACCAGTGACTTTGGCGAGGTCGGGCAACAAATCTCGCGAGATAGTTAACGGCAGCCGTAATATCAGGCCGCGTACAATTTGATATCCAGAGCAGCGAGCCAATTGCCTGTCTCATCAGGCTGCTTTGTTCCATGATCACGTCGTCGTCAAATGCCTTTGAGGTATCCACAGGAGTACGGACAGCTTTACATGTGGCCATTCCCATGCTGTCAAGCAACTCATTAATAGTATCACGTTGGTGGAGGAGGATACCGTCGGTCTTGTACTCGATACAAATCCCCAAGCACTTTGTAGCGTCGCCCATATCCTTGATGTCGAACTTCTGCTCCAATTGTTGCATGACCCAATCACTGTCGGTATCATCTTCACTTACGACGACCACATCATCGACGTACACTCCCTAACGAAACCGACGCCGCCACTGCGCAGCCAAAGCGGCTAAAAACCGTAAGCTCGTAATTTTTAGAACTGGGGAGTAAGTCTCGTCAAAATCGACTCCATGCCGCTGTGAAAACCCTCGCGCCACAAGACGCGCCTTAAATCGCTCCAGCTCGCCGCGTGAATTAAACTTGATTTTGAAAACCCATTTCGACGGTACCATTCTTGCACCAGCCGGTATCTTTACCACCTCCCACGTCCCATTTGTCCGCAGATCTTTCAACTCCTTTTCGATGGCCGCTTTCCACTGGGGCCATTCTGGGGTCTGCTGTGTCTCGTCGATGCTACGTGGGATTTCTATGGCGGTAAGCGGGCTGAAAAAGCTGTCATCATTGGAATCAACGAGGACAAGAATGGATATCGACTCTTCATACCTCGGACAAAGAAAATTGTGACCAGTGCTGACGTGCAGAACATCGATAAGCTGGATGTTCATGAGAAAGAGACACTAGATGCACTTAACGAACTTCATAGTGAAAATAATCTACCAAGCGACGGACCGGCAGCCCATCCAGAACCCGATCAAACGACTTCGCACAAAAGATGCACCGAAGAGAGAAGCACCGAAAAGCACGCGAGTCCGACTGGGGGCGTCACTAGGCGGCGCATCAGTCTAGTTACGACGGGGAAGCGCAATAGACTGGTCAGCTGTCCTGATTACATGACTGATAGCGGTGAAGATGAGTACGCCGGAAATCCGATCAGCGCCGGCACACTACGGCGCGTATTTGGATCACGCAAGAAACCTAGAAAACTGAGCAACTTTTCTCTGACACAGGAATTAATCGAAGAAGTCGCAGGCTCAGCAACTCTCGCTATATACTGAGGCTGCTTTCTTATGGGAAATGTGAGTCGTGCAGGTCGATCCGAACCTTAGGATGTGTGCCACCTTGGGTTTTCTTATGGGAAATGTGAGTCGTGCAGGTCGATCCGAACCTTAGGATGTGTGCCACCTTGGGAACCCTGCCTGTGAGTACATCTAATGGAGCCTTATTTCCGGCGTTCGCTCTTGTAGGAACTCGATTACGGATATAAGACGCGTACTTGACAGAGTCTCTCCAGTAACGTTCAGGTAATCCGGACGCCCACAACATCGCGCGCCCTGAGTTCATAAGCGTTCGATGCATCCTCTCGACTTTTCCGTTGGAGGCAGACCTGTCTGGAAGCGTCTGCTGCTTCTTGATGCCACGCCGCTTGCAGTACGCTGTGAGCTCTCTACCAAGGAATTCACCACCACCATCTGACCTGATCAACTTCACGTGCACATCATATTGTCTCTCAAACTCTGGCAAGAATTCCATGAGCTTCTTAGGGCTTCATCTTTCGTCTGGAGTAAGTACACGCGGTTGAAACTTGACGCATAGTTCACAATTGTCAACATATGCTTGTTGCCGTTCCTGTCACGAGAGATATCGGTTTTCAGGTCGACACTAAGCACTGCGCCGACTTCGTCGGTGGGTGCCGACGTCGATGTATCCATAGCAGGTTGTTTGGACTTGGTTTGTTTCGCCTGGGCACAGGGAAGACAAAAGGTCAGATTCTTCGATACCACATCCATGTCCTCAGCCAATCCTTTTGAATACATCCGAAGAAGATCCTGAAAGCTCACATGTCCGAGGCGCTCGTGCCAGTGCTGCAGTGTTGCCTTTGGCATCTCTACGAACAGTGCCTCTGCATCAGCATTAGAATCCACAGTATCACCACGTAAGATCCACATCTTGCCTTGCCGTTCTGCTGCAGCAACCAAATCACCGCGTTGGTTCCTCAGACTGCACGCTGCTTCTCCAGACGTCGTGGTAACTCCATGTTCGCTCAGCTCTGGCACTGATAGCATATTCCTGCTAAGTCCGGGAACGTGGT
This sequence comes from Phytophthora brassicae, assembly GCA_024679045.1. Taxonomy (NCBI): domain Eukaryota; phylum Oomycota; class Peronosporomycetes; order Peronosporales; family Peronosporaceae; genus Phytophthora; species Phytophthora brassicae. The sequence continues at coordinate 42,185 of JAIKVB010000035.1, read as the reverse complement.
GCACTTCATATAAGAGCACCGTTCTTGTGTTAGTGCCATTTTCCACGCGAATAAGACTGCTTCCTTTGACGTTTGCCTGAAGCAGTCCACCGTTCGCCACTTTGATTACCAGGTTTGACGGGGACGTCCCAAAGAGTATTGCCTCGTCTGAACACAGATGATGTGAGGCTCCTGAGTCAATAAGCCAGGACGTGACTTTTGCTGATGCATTGTTGGTTTGGACTGTGGCCATCCACAATTCGGAACTTCTGTCATCGTCAGAATCCGATGAAACAGATGAGGTCTGTTGTTGAGCTTGATTCGCTGATGCTTGCTGCGGGATCTTTTCGGGCTTCGTTCATTGGGCTCTCCGGTGACCTGTTTCACCACAATTCCAGCGGGTAAACGTCAACTCAGTCGAGTTGGCTTGTGCGTTGTTGCGCTGCTGACCTTGACGCTGCTGATGGTTACTGTTCTGCTGCTTCAGTTGATGCTGGTAGCCTCCGTGTTGGTGGGTGTTCTTCTTGTGGTTGTTGCTGTTGCTGTTGCCATGTGATCCCCTTTGTTGCTGTGCGTGGCCAGTATTGCCTCCACGGCCAGCAGTTTTGGACTGGTCTGCACGACGGCCATCCCCTTGAGAGCGAATTAGAAAGTCAATCGCCTTGTCGAGTTCCTTCATGTGACATGTGTTCGAATCGTCTATCATACTCAGGAGGGTTGACTTGAGTTCCGGAATAGCGTTGTTGCAGACAGTTTCCAGCAACAACTGGGTTCTATCACCTACCATGAGTCGCTCGATAAACTTGAGATACGTCACTCACTGCTTCCAAGTATCCCCAGCCCGCTTGTGAGCGTCGAGTCGCTTTCCAAGCTCGTACTGACTCAGATTGCAACCGAACTCCTTCTTCAGGTGTACTATCAGTTCGTCAAAGTCAACGTCGCGGCTGCTCGTGAAGACATGGTAAGTTCTGCTTGCTTGTCCTTCGAGAAAGGTGCCAAGCACTGAAGCCTTAAGCTCACTCGACCACGTTGACTTGTTCAGGAGACGCTCCATGCGCACGGGGCTCTCGAACTCGTTCAGGAAGTCTTCGACGCCTGCTCCAAGGCTCCTTACCATCAAATCGACGGCAGTGATATCCTTAAGTTTAGGCGGTCGGTCCACTGTCGTCGTTTCTACCACGACCTTCGTACAGGTTGACGGCTTCGGCTCAGGCAGATATGGCTGTACTAGATTGGGTAATTTTACTGGGCTAGTAGACGGCGTTTGGGTCCCAGCTGCCGTTTGGTCCGTTGCTTCTTGTGCAATTCTTGTTGCATTCTGCTGCTCATTTTGCACCAACATTTCGTCGGGAGTACTGATTACTTGAGTCGTCTCATCAGTGGTTCCGTCGGAACACTCGTCAACAGCATCCTGCTGCTTGACTTTTTCGACCTCGGTCAGCGACCGTCGGATTTCGTCGAGTTGTCGCTCGCGAGCTTGGTTCATCGCGACAGATAACTTGCTGTCACGGATCATTCTCTGCTGTATCGTGATCAATTCCATGGCGTCGTCAAGGCGTGCCTTGAGTACTGCGACCATGTCCTCGTCTGACAGACGCGTGCTGTGGGTTGAGGGGCTGGGCCGAGAGTCAACGTACGGTAAGTTGTTGTCTTGGTCTCCCGCAGATGCTTGTCGTGGCTGTCATTCGGGGGTGACGAAGACGTCGGTGTGGCGTCGCAGTTCCCCGTGGACACTGTGTAACGCCGCTCGGTGTGCTCGCTCTGCTCTCGCAGCAGGTGGCATGGCTTGAGGACTATACAATTCCGTGAAGTCGAGTCGTCCGGTGACCGACATCGCCACGGTCCTCTATTCAGCAGGCTGCTGTATTGGGCTCATAACTTGTAGGACTTTCAGAAACCGCGAGGAACTGCTTGCTGGATAGACGACCACTTGAGTAGTAGATGTTAAAATTGAAAGTAAACATTAAAATCTTTTAGTGCTGTCGCTCAACTTACTCATCTCGTTAGTTGCCTTACGACGTCACCGACATGCAGAACGAAGTCAGCGTCTCTCTGACGTCATCGTTCTGCGTATCCAAATGCAGTGAGCTTTCTTACCGTCGTCGCGATGGCCCATCGTTCCTGCTTGGCTTGCTTCATCCACAGGCCGCACAGTGACCACGCCAGGCCACGATATAGCTCTTACGTCACACAATCTCATCCCTCCAGTCATCACGTCACTACCATTGATATGTTAGTGACGTCGGTGCTGAACCTCCCCGATTCCATTGTCGAGACAGTTTCACCGATGGCTTCAACTCGCGACCGCGGTCAGGCAGCCTAACCGCCGAGCTGTACTTTGCCGTTTCCAACATTATGAACGTCAAAAATAGTATGTATCATACAATAATAGGTGCATACCGAAACTAATGTGCAGTGAAAAATTTCGGCACTAGTCAGAAAGTATGAATCTGGTTTTTGATCGTTGCCCTCAACTCTGGTGGTACTTCTTCACGATCACTTGCAAAAACGCGAAAATGTTGCATGCTCATCTTCATCTCGTAACTTTTGGTCACATCAGACAGAATTTACAATATTTATATCTTCTCGCGGTAATCTCCATAACGCCAACGGTCGAGAATATATCTCGAGAAAGAATGGGGTGAGCGTGTTGCACAGATGTCGCCAGTAAAAATACACAAAAAACATGCACTATGGTATTATGCAATCCATACCGTTATAATGGTCTAGACACGGAACGACAAATGTTGCCCCTAAAAGATACAGGCTACACGCACTATGAAATTATGCAATCCATAGAGGTATTAAATATAAGGGTCACTATGGTCAATACTATGGACTGAAGCCATACCTGTAACAATATATTCGTTTATATTAGGATTAGTACCAGCAGTCGTATCGTCCTAACCTATGAAATTATGCAATCCATAGAGGTATTAAATATAAGGGTCACTATGGTCAATACTATGGACAGCCATACCTGTAACAATATATTCGTTTTTATTAGGATTAGTACCAGCAGTCGTATCGTCCTAACTACTCTGAAAAAATCCAGAGAACAAAAAAAAGTTGCGCTGGGCACTGGGGCTGCAAAAAGCAAATGTCAAAACTTGCAGTACAGTCGCCAGATAGTTCTCCTCCTACTCGATTTGCAGTATTTTGGTTCTGTGCAAGATACAAAGTCATTCACCAGACATCGTGCCTGAGCTGATAAATGATATGAGCCGCTAGAAGACTCAGGGTTGCATATAGAAGGATCAACAAAGTTTCAGTTAAACAAAATTTAAACCCGATTTCCTTCTACTCGCTGGTGACTTCTGTTTTCTTCTTATCGAGCGCTCGAAATAGCTTTTATTCTTTTCAGCTTAAAACTTCGCTTGGGCTGCCTTCTGCGCTTTCGAAGACACATTCACGTGTTAAAGTGAGGCCTTAAATTTCTTCTTTTTATATTTCTTCTTCATAGCAGTCAGATTCCATAACGTCGCGTATAGTTCTATAAAAGCCGGTTCGACTAGTTCCCGTAGTTACACAAATATGATGATACTTCCACAAGCAAGCCAAGAAATACAATCTTGAAGCATGCCTGCTGGAGATACGGGTGGCTCACCAAGCGCTCGCCGCGCGGATTGTAAAGGGTCAACTGCCAGAGACCCTCCCACAATCAGCAGTAAACGTTCAAAAGCTCTGGAGCTCATTCTGTAGTACTGCTTGAACTCTCCCTCTAACACGAGACGCTCAGCGTGCGTATTCCAATTGATACGATTGCGAACTACTCGCATTTCACGCTCGGGTTTTTCGCTTTCATTTAAAATCGCAGAAGAAAACGAGTTTTGTGCTGTTTGGTGAAGTTGATGCGAGGCGGACATGTAGACGAGCGTGCTGGGTATGTCAAGACGAGCGAACTGGGTATCTCGAGATGCTGAGCTAGGTATCGCGAGGTGAGTGAGCTAGGTTTCTCGAGGCGGGCGGAAATAACCAATATGTTCGATGTTGACGCCAAAAGTGAGGACGCGAGACTCGTGACTTCTGATTGGTTGTTCTTCATGCGGTCGCTGCGGCAAGTTCAGCGCGATGCGATGAAATCGCCGCAGGAGGCTTTTTATGAACCTCGCCGCATGCGATCACCTACCCCACAAGCCAATCAAATATCACAATTTTTTTGTATACGGCCGCATGCGGCCAAAAATCCCTGAGAATGACTGACAACGACAATCCTTTTCCGAATATTCCGTTTCTTACAAACGTCATGTCTAGTTATGCTGCATATGCTGATTAAGTTTACTTTTTGATCTCCGATTTGGAGGAGTTTAAACATCTTGCTTTTTGTATCGTGTTAACCTTAGTAAGTAGGAACTGTGTCGGGCTAATAGATGACGATAGAGAATTTGAAAGTTGTGAGATCTGCAATTTTTTTCTTAATTTAACGAAGCGTGAACAATTAGCATTGCATGTTTATGTCCTTTTTACCATCTGCGAAACACTGCTGTCAGTATTATAATAAACAAAGGAAGTCGGTAATCAATTAGAGTAATGTGTTGACTTGTACCAAATCAATTTACCTATTATTAGCGTAAGGGTTAATAGATTAAAGTATTGTGTTGACATTTACCAAATCAATTACTTAAACGCGTAAACTCTAACTTGAACGCCTAAATTCACATTAGTCATGCACCTACACGAAATTCTGTTTGTAATTATCCAGGGGCTGGCCGTGAAAGCTTGAAAGACTCGAATCACGGTCCCCGCCTGAAAGTTGAGTGTAAATCTTGGCCTCTTGGTTCTTAGCCGCTTCTATAGACTTCACCAACTTTTGCGTCTCTTTCGTTGTCACCAACATTGTGAACCACACTGAAGCCACAGACAGAAAGATGGCAAGACATCCGACTCCAATCGACAGTCCCATTGGCGGACCATACACCCGTTTTGATAAGCTGCTGCACTTCTCCGACGATTCCGACTGCGGTTCCGTACAACGAGGTCCGCTCCACGAAGTCGATGAACAGACACAACGAGAGTTGACACAAGTTCCCGTCTTGAGACTTGTGGAGCCAACTGCACCGCCAATGGTACAGTCATCATTCGTCTTACAGAAAGCTTTGCCATTCACCGTTTTAACCGGGTTATCGTCGTCTGAGAACTCATCGATGTGTCCTTCGATCCATTCTTTGGTAGGATGACTGGCTGGATCACAGCCAACTTGCATGTAGCTGTCAGCAGGAAGATCGTCACCTAAATCTTGGTACAATCGAATGTAGTCGATCTTCATGTGCATGGGGAACTCGTCACAGATTCGGTTCGTTTCCTCGTTGGTGCCATCTCCTCGACATGCCTGGCCAGCATTTGGAGGAGTCGCACTCCAAGAACTCGATAGTGCGACGTTAAAGATCAAATACATTGGCTCTTCCAGCATCACTTTGACAGGGTTCGAGTTGTTTGAGTTCTGCGGGACATTCGAGAACGCATCGGTAGTAACCTCGAAAATCGGGTTACCATCAAGCATCCAACGCACGTAACCTTCTTTGCCAGTAACCCATTCTACCTGATAAACGAGATAGTCAATGTACCCACCTAAGTGAATAGGCCAGTTGGAAGAGATAGCGTCCATCTGATAGTTAAATGAACTCATGGTCTTCGACTCGGGGGTACTTGAATTACGTGGAGTTGAGCACATGGAGTTCATGTTGTCAGGATCGCACAGATAAGCTCCCATATACGAGTTCATAATGGGATAACATGTGCCATTGGTGTTGATTCCCCAATGGTTTTTGCCTTTACCGTCTATCAGATCCATGTCTCCATTCACATCCATTGAAGCAGGACAAGTGTCGGTTGTACAAGTGTTTTCTATAATCCCTCCAGCCACCGACTTGTTGACAGTTAGAAAGTCCTGCTTGGCCTTGGGATCTTGCTGGCAGTAGTTGTTCGCTCCATAGCGAAGTCCTTGATACCATGATTTATGGCCACGTTCTTGCTTGAAGTACGATGTTGGTACGTCCATCACATTTGCACCTTTCGTCTTACAGTCGTAAGTGTAAACACAGTACGGGTTGGTGACATCCGCTCCTTTAGCATCAGCTGGAAAGAGACGGAAATCCATTGGCATTCCAGGAGCAATTTGAAGCGACGAAGAGATAGCCAAACCACCACCTTCCAGAACATCAATTTCTGGAGCACCACGTCCTTGATTGGGGTTCAAACCAAAGCCAGGATCATCGTCACACGCACTGATCCGTTGATTTGCTGGGTTAAACACATCTGGCTCGCATTTGTCATAGGAAAACGGCCACATGCGGTTCGTAGAAGCTGAAAAAATAGCTCGTCCGAGGTTCCCCATCATCCAAATACCTGGCCACGTCGGGTAGTACTGCTTCGTCGCGACTTTACCAGACTTGCCCAATGCTAGATCAGGATTACCAGATTTATCGGAGACTGCACCGGGTAATTGAGCTCGCACCTCTAATAAACCTCCTTGGAAACAGAATTTATTCCACGACTGCACCATACCTGCTCGGTAGTAAAAATTGGCATCTTGGAAGCCAGGAGGAAATTTGTACATGTTGTAGACTGAGATAGTTTGTGGATCGTCAACGACTTCAATGTAGTAGTAGCATGTGCCTTCCTCGTCACATTTTGTACTCGTCATATTGTGGGAATAAATCTCCAGAGCACCATTCACACCGTCAGGTTTCTCTAAGGACGTCCACATGTGGTCGTCACCTGGACGGAAGCTGCGGTTTGCCACGTTGAACTCGTCACTCATAACGAGATCCCATGAACGACCACGTGAGTTAACCAAAGTCTGTCGGTCGTCCGGAGTATCAGGATCTACCCACTTTTTAATCCCTGATTTGGTAGGGTATTCGGCTTTCGAAGAGATCTTCTTGGCTGAAACAACAGCAAAGATGGATATTACGGTAGTGAAAGCTGTAACGAGACGCATTCTCGTGACTTGAATTCGCTCTCTTGATTAGGCGTCTTGTCCGTTTGGAGGTGAATTGAAAAGTGACCAAAAGTAAGTTGGAAGTTCTGAGCACCGACTGGCTGTGTATTCAGGTTCTGTTCACAATAATATCGTGGGGTTCGTGAACCTTAGCAACCATCTGATAAGCCACTACAAGACTTGAACGACGAACACCTACCACAAACACACGGAGAGACGCACACCCGCATGTCAACAGACGTCAAGACCTGATCTGGTGACCTACATAAACATTTAACAATTTCCGGCCATTTACTTGGAAACATTCATTTTATAACCTTTTAACACCGATAAAAATATCATATTGCTTTAGTCAGGGCGTATAATTAGTTGTTTCTTAATATGTAGCTCAATCCTTTTAACACCGATAAAAATATCATATTGCTTTAGTCAGGGCGTATAATTAGTTGTTTCTTAATTGCTCAATGTATCTAATATCCTTTATTATCAGTTCCGATAAAACTGTACAAATTCGAATGAGCAAAATATGTATTTATATTTTTGGTAAGCTTAGACGAAGTTTTGGCTGTAATTATCCTTCGGTCTCTGATTCGTAGAGTGGTTGAGGTTGTCGTCCATACTTGTAGCCATCTTGCCCTTTGTCATGGCCATTGCTGCTGCTGCCTCCTTCTTGACAGAAATCATAGCCAAATACACCGACAAGAAGGTCAAGAAGATGATAATAGCGCCAATTCCCATCGATAAACCCATTGGAGGTCCGTACGCACGACTGGACAGACTATTCGCGCTGGTACATGTAATCGTCGAACCTGCCAACGCGGTGGTACAGCGTGGACCACCCCATGATGTGGAGTAAGTACATGAACAGCGGTTGTTTACACATTTTCCCGTCTTGAGAGAGTGGTGCCGACGTTGCCACCAATTGTACAGTCGTTGTCTTTGGCACAAAAAGCTTTACCAGCTACCTCTTTCCACGGGTTTTCATCGTCCACCAAGTCGTCAATATGAGTGTCAATCCACTTTTTCGTTGGATGACTGGATCACAGCCCACCTGCATTAGATTGTCTTGATCTGGATCATCCCCTTTGGCCTGATACAGACGAATGTAGTTGATCTTCATTTACGTAGGGAACGAGTCGCAAATTGCGTTCGCCACGGGGTCATTGCCATCGCCTCCACACGCACGTTCAGCGTTTGGAGGAGTTGTACCCCATGAACTTGAAAGAGCGACGTTTAAAATGAGGTACATGGGTTCTTCTATATGACCTTCTGTGGGTTATTTTTCTTGCCACTCTGAGGGACATTTGAGAATGCATCAGTGGTGACTTCAAAGATGGGGCTACCATCCAGACTCCAAAGACGAAGTGAACGTTATCCACGTCTACAACATGTACACACATCCCCCTGGGTACCAAGACGCCAATTTCTTCTACCGAGCAGGTATGGTACAATCTTGGAACAAATTTTGTTTTCAAGGAGGAATGTTAGAAGTACGATCTCAACTCCCTGGAGCTGTCACGACTGAGTCCAGTAATCCCGATGTGGCTCTTGGTAAATCTGGTAAAGTTAAACTTCTAAGTACTACCCGAAATGGGCTATTTTCTCGGCTTCAACGAACCGTATGTGGCCGTATTCGACAATAAATGTGAGTCAGAGATCTTCAACCCGGATAACCAGCGGATTAGTGCGTGTGACGACAACCCAGGCTACGGTTTATCAAGGACGTGGTGCACCATAAATTGATGTTCGTGAAGGTGGTGGATTGGCCATCTCTTCATCGCTTCAGATTGCTCCGGGAATGCCCGACGAATTCCGTTTTTTTTCAGCGGATGTCAGAAGTTACCAACCCGTACTGTGTCTACACGTATAACTGCATGACTCCTGGTGCTAATATGATTGACGTCCCGACGTCGTACTACAAGAAAGAGCGCGGTCACAAATCCTGGTATCAAGGTCTCCGGTATGGAGCCAACAAATATTGTCAACAAGATGGCAGTGCAAAACAGGACTTTAATACAGTAGATGCCTCAGTGAAAGCTGGTATCACGAGAACACGTGCACAGTGAAAACTTGCCCAGCTTCGGAAGATGTTAACGGTGATATGAGTTTTATTGATGACACTAAGACTGCTCATTCGGGTATCAACACGACTTCCCCATTATGAACTCGTATATGGGTGCATACTTGTGTGATCCTGACAACACCGACACAAAATGTGCCAGTCCTCGTAACTTAAGTACCCCCAAGTCAAAGTCAATGAGTGAATTCAACTACCAAATGGATGCAATTTCATCACAATTGGCCCATTCACTTAGGTGGGTACCTTGACTTCCTCACGTATCAGCTTGAATGGGTTACAGGGGAGAAAGGTTATGTACGCGAATTTCAATGTAGAAATAGCAAGTTCCGTCCTCATGACATGTGATAATACAATTCCAAAGCACCGTTTACACCGTCAGGTTTCTCTAACGACGTCCACATGTGATCGTCACCTGGACGGAAACTGCGGTTCTTGTGGTTAAACTCGTCACTCATAACGAGATCCCATTTCCGACCACGAGACGATGTGAATTGTTGTCGGTCGTCTGGAGTGTCCGGGTCCACCCAAATCTGGATACCTGACTGAATACTGCAGCGAATTTCAATAACAAAAGACTACTTCAAGTACGAATTAGATCAAGTAGATTCAGTTTATACCTTTAGTTTTGGATAGTAAATGGTGAAAAAAATGCGATAATCGCGTAAGCTTCTCGTGTCTTCTTGCCAAATGGTTGGCAGGCAGGGGACCTTTGAAGACTTCCCATCGTACGCAAAGGACTATTTCCTGGTCCTGAAATATCCATAGTAAAGTCCATAAGTGACGTGTCATCATCATACGGTTCAGTGTTTGAAGACTTCCCATCGTACGCAAAGGACTATTTCCTGGTCCTGAAATATCCATAGTAAAGTCTATAGGTGACGTGTCATCATCATACGGTTCAGTGTATTATAGATGACGGACGTCCAACTGCTGACCTAAAATTCTCACCGTGAACGATCTACCTCATGTGGTACAGTAATACATAGCGTCATCGACTTGTTCTACTCTGCTTTGCTATGAGTTTCTTCTTCCTCTTCCTCGAGCCAAAAGGCGTTGCATAAGGGCGGATCGTTCACACTGCACGATATGCTGAGACCATCCACAATTTGTTGTTTGATGAAAATCTCTGGCTTCCAGTTGGATTCACGGCACGACAGAAGATGACGTTTTTTGCACGGTATCCACCTGTTCAAGTTGAGAACGGTCAATTCAACTCGTTGTAGGCGGACCTCCTGCCACGTTTCATCGACTGTAGCCAACTCAGTGAAGCGTCAATTAACTTGCGCTTCTCGTCCATCACATGTATATTACTACTACATCTTGTAGTATCAGGTAAATTTAACAGAACAATAGCTGCTGCTCCTCTATCGTTTCCCTCAGAATTGAGATGGCATGACACAGCGTTTGGCATCCATCGGCGCCGGCTTGAGCGAATGAAATCGATCGAAATCGATGCACAACCCCCTCGGAGTCTTAACAACACACCGGTCAAAAGTGGCATCCCAAACCATTTCTTCGTCCGTGTAGGAATTGCGAGCCTGCATAGTGTTAGATGTCGAGCTGTCGATACCTTCCAAGACAACCAGAACTTCCAGTCCACTTTTGCGCAAATGGTTCATGATCTGCATCTTCGTAGGTTCTTGGTAAAGTTTCGGAGCACCTGGTAAACCACCTTCACGATTGCCATTATCAATATCGACCTGTCGCTGTGTCGGGTCTGGGTAGCTTGCCCCAGTCTTCGAGTCTGGATCACGTGGCAAACACTCAGGAGGAAACAACGGACTCCATTGGTCGATACGGTGAACTACGACTTGTGGTAGGACCATGAGCAGCATCGCACCAGCATCGTCATCAGGCTGCTGTACTCGCATCTGATGACATTGGAACAGAAAGTCATTGGCTTCATCAGTATCGTCTTCTGCCTCATGCCGCACAGCGTAGAGGCGAACGTGAGCTTCCACTAGTTGGTGTTTACGTCGCTCGCATGTCTGAAACATGAAGTAATAATGTCCGCGGATTCTTCGAATCACTGCCGAGTTCGAAAACATGATAGTATTCGCCCGTTGCTGAGGCAATAACAAGTAAAAAAAGTAAGTTTCTGGTATGAAGTCAAAGTTTACATAAAAACTCGTACGTTGGCACGAGAAAATCGCGCATAGAAGATGCCGATACAAACAGAGTCCAGAATAATGCCTGCAAATGACTGCCGTAAAAAAGTGTCAGTTAAAAAGCTCCACAACATTTTTATCCTCTAATCGTACTTCGAGCGTCAATAGAGCAGCGATTGACGGACAACCACCATAGAAAATATCGTCCGTAGGTGCTCCATAGCCAATTGTCATCTAAAAATTACAATAACTTCAAATTCAGCACCTTTAAATGCAGATAATCAATTTTCATCAACAAACTCACGATAGTCTCGAGCGAGAACACGTAGGCGTCCATTATGCTGGAAAGTCCCACATGACACGCCGGATGACGCACTGACACGTCCAGATACGCCAACGCGAAGAATAAAATGATGAAGAAGTACTGCCGTCACAAATAAGAGCATAAAATTTAATTTTTTTTACATATTTTAAACATAAATAAAGTTTAAACCACGTACAGAGATGAAGACGCCGCAAACAATCTTCGACGTGCGAGTGTTGATGACCGTGTGGAATGGGTCGTCCCAGTAAATTTTACGCCACTCTCCCCCTTTCCGGTAAATGCTGCAAGAAGAAGAGCAACTTTTGTCAAAATTTTAGTAAATGTAAGACATAAACAGTAAATAGTACTTGAATCGGCCGAGAGACTGGTGGAAGCGACCACAGCGGTCCAGGAAGCGCGTGCGTTGCGTTTGCTGCGTCCTGGACGAACCAGTAGAAGCGCCTGAAGCCACCGAGAGCAGTGGTTGGTCCACCCCAGACATACTGAATTACGGAACCTCTAGAGAGTTTTCGGATGTGGTTGAACCGCGAATGAAGAGGAGACAATGGGGAAGTCGAAGTAGGAAAGCACAAGCTTTGGCTACGGTATGAGGTATCGTCGCACCCCTTAACAGTGGAGTGATTGCATTGGTCAATAGAAATTCGAACCTATCAGATGGTGCGGAAGAGAATGGATACATTAAATGAGGTGAACCACTTCAACTAACAAATTATGGTGTGGTACACTATTAATACCGGTAATCACATCTGATGTCGTCCATTTAACACTTTTCTCCGATGCCATCCGCTCGGCTCGTGTATGTGCTTTCTCCAGCAAAGACCCTCGATCTGTCAGTCTCGCGCGTCTCGCAATGCTCGCAGCCGCGTTTATTGTCTGATGCACACGAGCTTATTGCCCAGCTGCGTACGCTGTCCCAAGCGAAAGTCAAGTCCTTACTAGGGGTGAGCGATGCACTGGCCAAACTCAATTTCGACCGTTTCCAGGCCTTCGACGCGTCTGAAGCGGCTACAAAAGCGGCAAAAGCGGGTGAAACATTGAAGCAGGCTGCACTGACGTTCAATGGACCGGCTTTTCAGGGTTTAGAGGCTCATAACTTGTCGGTCTCAGACTTGGGGTACGCTCAGACTCACCTCCGAATTTTGTGTGGACTTTATGGAGTTTTGAGACCACTGGACCTAATCCAGCCTTATCGATTGGAAATGGGTCAAAAGTTCCCAAATAAGCGAGGAAAAGACCTTTATGAGTTCTGGGGAGACACTATTGTGCACGAATTGGATGCTCTTTTCAGTGAAGATGAAAAAGAGGACGAAAAAAGGCAACGTGTACTGGTCAATGTGGCTTCGCAGGAATATTTCAAGAGTTTGCCTCGAGCTGCAATGGAAACTGCTGGAATTTCAGTCGTGGACTGTGTTTTCAAGGATGACGGCAAGATTAAGTCGGTGTTTGCCAAAAGAGCTCGAGGACTTATGTGCCGGTATTTGATCCAGCAACGGGTAGACTCGTTGGAAGGGATCATGGGATTTGACTTGGAAGGATACAAGTACTCGGACGCAGCTTCTAGTGACGATACGCTAGTGTTCACTCGCACAGCTATGGAGCAAAAGAAGGCAGTGATGAAGACCCAGACGAAAGCGAAGATAAGTCCGAAGAAGAAGCGCGCTACAGTCAAGGAAGTACTGAAAGTTGAGACGAACGACGATGAAAAGTTTCAATTACGTCGATCGACGCGCAAAAAACGCAAGACAGAGTGACAGCGATGGATAAATACTTGATTTTCTAGTGGCAGAATAGAGATTTATGCTTGCGAATAAATGGTAAGTTGAGACGAACGACGATGAAAAGTTTCAATTACGTCGATCGACGCGCAAAAAACGCAAGACCGAGTGAGAGCGATGGATAAATACTTGATTTTCTAGTGGCAGAATAGAGATTTATGCTTGCGAATAAATGGTAGTTTTGGTATTTTACACACATAGACATGTACTACAGTATCCATATGGATAGTTCGTAAAAACCCAAACTACTTACGGTATTAAAATAGTTTGGGTTTTTGAATGTTTTATTTTAATAATGGAACATTCAAAATTCATATTTTGTAAAGTGATTATTTTTCTTTTATTACAATTGCCCCAAAGAAAGTGATACCGTAACTAAATGGAAGGCGTCCTGTGGTCGCGTGAGGGACGAAGCAAGCTGCTACGCGGATGGCACAAGCGCTACTTGGTATTGTCCGTCGACGGTATGTTGCGTGAGTATTCGTCTGACGTGAGCAAGAAAGAATTGATGTCCCGATCGTCCTCAAGCACAAATTCTTCCTCTGATAAGCCAAACCTTACTACTACTAATAACAGCGGCATGACACTTCGTCGAGAAATGGATGTCCATGGAGCGACCCTCAAGACGTTGCCCTTCCCGTTGGTGGGAAGACACAACGTCTTTCAAGTGAAAGTGACGAGTAATTCTTCCCAAGAAATGGCATTAAAATTCGTGTTAAGTGCTCGAGAGACTCAAGAGATGAAGCAGTGGATGGGGGCGATACGATCTGCTGCCTTGAAGATGACGATACCGAGACGACCGAGTCCTATGTGGAGTCAGGACAGTGAAGCCAATGAAGTAGCAACCGAAACCGATTTTATTGAGGTTAAAATGCCTCAACGAGCCGAAATGGCTCAATTAAGCTCTGTTTATGAGTGGATACACGAGTGCTGCGTCAAGACGGCACAGAATTTGACCGTTGCAGGGATTCACGTACCTCGGGGATCCTTGTTAGTGAGTGCAAATGGAGTTTCGTTGCAGACTTTGACGTCTATTGAGGTGAGAAAGCTGCTACTAGAGTCCACAGGACCTCTTCCAGTATCACTGAGGTTTCTTAGAAGCCCCGCAAAATGTGGCGTGCTTCGAGCGAAATTGTACACTAGTCCACTGACGCAGTTGAAGTCTTTGGCACGATACCGTAAGTCTGGACGAAGTAATTGGAAGGAGCAAGTGGTGGATTTGTCGGGCGATGTATTGACGTGTCAATTGAAGGTTAAGACGCCTATGGCTATTGGGAACAGCAGAAAAAGTAGTAATAGTAGCAATAGCAGCAACAGTAAGACGAAGAGGGTGTTGCTACTGAGCAGTGGTTGCTTTGTCAAGCCCGTACATGAACTGGTGTCAGATCGGAAATTTTGTTTTATGGTGACGGTGCAAGCGCACTCGATGCTGTTCCAAGCGCATTCCGAGACAGATCGAAGAGCGTGGACGGACGCGATTCAGCGTGCCATCACAATAGCTGAAGGATTGGTACCCGGGGGTGCTTTAGCTCGAGGTTCGTTTGATTTAGATGCGTTGCAGATGCAGAGTTCGATGAATATGCGTCATCTGGATCAAGCTTTTAAAGGCATGGAGGGTGGAGACGATGCAGTCGGTTCTGATGATGATATTAGTGATCATGATGGGCTAAGCCCAGTGGATACGACATTATCGTTTTTTTCAGCTAAGGACTGGACAAGTGCCACCCAGTCAGCTGCATATTTACCGGACAAAGAACTGACAGAGATGCTGCGAGTTCTTCAGTCAAGTGGACGGTTTATTGAGGCTCTGCAGTTGATGCAGAAAAACACAACTCTACGTCCCAAGTATTGGCACCAGATTTTCCATTGGGCATTGAATCCTGCGCTTGGTGATGCAGAGAATAGCGTCGCCTTCAATCAGTTGACTTCCACACCACTGGCTGAAGAGTACGTATGCTATCCATTTAGTAAGCTTTAGGGTAAATTACTGACGTTGTTGTCTCTACACAGCGACCACTTGCAAGTTCAGAAAGATATTCCTCGCACCGCGAAATGGCTGGCTGGATCGGCAGGGGCTCCGAAACTTGATGATGATCAGCGTGATGTTCGACTAGAACGCTTAGATCACGTTCTTCATGCCTTTTTATCCAGTTGTTCGCTTGACGTGCGAACTGATGAAGATCCTGTTGCATTGTCTTCTGCGGTATCTTCGTCATCATCTGCAAACTTTTACATGCAAGGGATGAACGGACTTGGATTTATTTTGCTCGAGGTGTTGGAGAATGATGAAGTGGAAGCATTTCGGTTCTTACGGGGTATTGTGGCTCGCATTCTGCCTCACGTGTTTGGCATTTGCTGTGATGGCACAGGTCGTGACCACTTCGACCTGTTCCGGTCGCTTGTCGAGGTGGGTGATGTCTTACAAGAAGTAGCACGACTACATTTGCCGAGTTTCCATACAGCACTCGAACGTGCCGGACTTCCAGTATGTTTGTTGGCGTACAAGTGGTTCCCTACTCTCTTCTCGGACGTGACTCTGACTGCATCCCACTCCCAACTGCGCTTTGATACTCTGCTTTGTTGTTGGGATGTGTGTCTGCTATTGGGACTTGAAGGCATGTTTTGTGTGGCATTGGCGCTCTGTAGTGCTGCAGAAGACGACGTTTTAGCACTAGCTGGCTGTGGTGATGCTGCTCAGAACAGTGCTGAACAAGTTAGCGCTACGGTGGGACGTACACTTGCGCTTTTAACCCCAGAAGACCTCATTACAAGTGTGTGCGAAGTATTGGAACTTTGTAGCCATCCTGTACTGCTCAAGCTTCGAAATGCACATCGTCGTCGACTGAAACTCGGATACTCCAAAGTGGGAAATGGCTTTGCAGCTACCGGTTCAAGAACTTTATCTGACCCAATTGTGGCGAAGAAAACCAATACTGAAGTTACTCCGATGACAGTGACCGATCTGGACTCTGGCAAAGTATTTAAGATCTCCGACTCGGGAAATATGTTGCTTCCAACGTCTGCCTGCGGTTATAGTCAGTAACCTACTTTGTACTGTAGAATAATGAAAGAAAGTTGTACATTGTGAATATGTAGCCATTTGCACGGTTGTGATTTCTTTCAAATTTTGGGTTATTTTTATGAGTTATTTCGGCCAATTACAGAGCGGATCAGATTATGTTGGTGAAAATGTGTTTTGACCAATGAGATAATGCTGATAATGTCACTCCACTCATTGGACGGCATTCATCCAATTGACCCATTGGCGACCACTAGCGCGGACGATTCTTGAGAGAGATCTGTTCGTCAGCACCATGGAGAACGCCGCATCTCGCTTCGGCCAGCACCTTGCGCACACTGGTACGTGTACTAATGTGTTTTTGTGTGTGGTTTAAGCTCTTATTCGTGCAGCTACAGGAGGAAAAAGAGTGCTGACCATTGTTTGTTTTTGTATTTCTCTATTGTCATTTTCTTATTTGTGATGGCTACTTACAGAAAAGAAATATCGTGACCGCGCCTTAAAGAAGTTGACGGTGTATTTAACCAAGAAGAAAGATTGGACGGATCTGGAATGGGACAAGCTCTGGAAGGCGCTTTTCTATTGTATGTGGATGAGCGACAAGCGTCCTGTGCAGGAAGAACTGTCCACTAATCTGGCTGAACTGGTGCACAAAGTGCCCGAGTCGGACGCGGCGCTGGAGTTCGTGCACTCGTTTTTCAAGACGATGCACCGCGAATGGCACGGACTGGACGGTCTTCGTTTGGACAAGTTTTACTCGCTTGTGCGCAAATTTGTGCGTGAAAGTGTCGCGCTGCTGCGTGTGCAGGACTGGGACGAGGATCTCGTGCAGGAGTTCGTGACGATTCTGTCGTCGGAGGTGGTAAGCCAGCTCCCCAATGGACTGCGCATGCACTTGGCGGATGTATACTTAACGGAGATCTACAACGCCGCGGGCAAGGATGTGACTACGGAGGCGTTCATGACGCTTTTGGAGCCGTTTTTCACGCTGCTAAGCGGTGAGTACGACAAAACGGTGTTTAAGCGCGTGAAAGAGCTGGTATTTGAAGGAATGCTGACCAACTACAAGTTCGGTCCTCAGCCGGAGAAGGAACAGGGAGAAAAAGACGAGGAGGAGACGGATGAAGAAGAACAGGAGGAAGAGGAGGAGAAGGTCTTCGAGCAGGTGGATGTGGCGCAGGTGCAACACCGAATTTTTGCGATTGCTTCCGCAGACGACACGGCCGAACGCAACCGCTCAGCACTGTACACACTGTACAAGAAGTTCTTCAAGGTCACGCAGATTGACTCTTTGCAGGCTGTCCAGGAAGAGGCTGTGACGCCTGTTAAGAAAGCAAAGAAAGAGAAGAAGGTGGAGACCTCCAAGGTGGAGGAAGTTGCGAACACAAAGAAGTCTAAGAAGCGCAAGGCTAAAAAGGATGCTGAGGTGGAGCCCGCGGAGAAGGAATCGATTACGGTAGAGTCGGAGAGCCCAAGTAAGACGAAAGCTAAGAAGCAGAAGGCTAATACTGAAGACAAGGACGAGGATGTGGAGATGAAGGCCACGCCTGTCGAGTCGAAGAAGAGCAAGAGAAAACAGAAGAAGAAAGAGGAGGCGAAGCAGGCCGAAAAGGTGGAGATGAAGACCGAGGAAGTGGAAACGAAAATTGAGACGGTGGAGACGACGACTGAAAAGGTGGAGAAGAAAACTGAAAAGGTAGAAAAGAAGATTGTGAAGGTGGAAAAGAAGACCGAGAAGGTGGAGAAGAAGTCACCTGTTAAAGAGGCTGCTAAGGAGCAGTCTAAGCTGAAACAGGAGAAGGTCGAAGCAAAGAGGGAGAGCTACGTTACTGTGATTAAGAGTGGAAAGAAGTTCAAGCGTTGTGGCTCGTGCGGTGGCTATGGCAAGGGATTGGTACCGAATGGTCAACTGTTGTGTGGCCACTGTGGACGCACCCAGAAGACGCAGAAAAAGAAGTCCGCAACGGCTTCTAAGAAGAGGAAAGCGGAGTCACAGGCCCAAGCTGCTCAGGAAGAACAGGAGAAGGCTGAGCTGGGCAAGAAGGTGACGTTTGGCAAGAGTAAAGCGTTGCGACACGAGGTGTCTGTCAAGCGACTCAGAGCTTCGGCTAAGCGCGACGCTGTGTCGAAGGAATCGGAGGAAATTAAAGGTGTACTGAAGGTGACGTTACAGTCGCCGATTGCATCGAAGAAGTCGAAGAAGACCAAGACGAGCAAGGGACGCAAGACAGCTTCGGACTTCTTCTGAACAACTTGCGCATAGGCACTGGTAGCAGCAAGCCCTCATGAACCATTGCTAGCTGGACATCTTATAGACGACAAGGGCATTACAGTCCTCTATCCTTGGGCAACGAGATAGTATTTTTGCATTCTTGTGTGTCGAATCCATTGCTCGAACTTTCATTGCTCAGCTCTGCTTATTTCTGTGACTGTTACCACCATCACCATTATTGCTGGGCAATGATACGTGTAAGCTTGAGATATCCAGTATTTGCGTCAGGTTGATAGCTTCGTTGTTGTCTGGTGGTAAGGGATCACCGCCTTCAATTGCTGGTGCACCATCCGTAGTACCATCATCGGCGATAATCTCTCCTATATTCTGCGGTAAGTCATTGCCAACAAACTTGAGTGCTGCTGCCCCGTCGAAAAGCTGTTCCGATTCTGTAGCGGTGCAGTCGTCGGAGATTATCACCTCATAGTTTTGAGATCCACCTCTACCCTCGTCGTTGGTTTCCGTAGCAGATTCCAATGGAGTTCGCATAACTGAAGCTTCCGGACAAACCGTTTCCGCAGGATCACCGGGTCCACCAGAGCAATTGCCACTAAAATTGATACCCGAGAAGATCCGGCAAAGATCATCCATTGGAAGCCGTCGTGTACAAATGTCATAGGTATTTATCGGACCCATAAAGGGGGGCCGCTTTGACCCGACCTCATCTGAAGCAATTTGTGGCTGCCATAACACATCAACATCCTTTGGTGAACCAAACTCCACCCACTTGAGAACAGATGCCACCGAATACGTGCCAGTTGGAATACTTGGATCTGCTCCATTGCGAAGCAGCAAGTCTACAATATCCTTATGACCGAATGCAAGCGCATATACAAGCGCTGGACCTTCGTTCCAGTGATAGTCAACGATATGTTCGCCTCCACGCGCGATCATACATTCCATTAATCGCGGTAAATGCCGAATACAAGCAACCTGGAAGGCTTGGGCGAATTGAAATGCAAAAGCAGTGGGTGCAGCACTTTCCTCACCATTTTCTTTAGTACTTTGCCACCGAGTAATCAAGTAAATAGCCATATCTTCCAGACCGCGTGATATGGCGCACTCAATTCCTGCCTCTAGGAAATCCAGAAAGTGGTTACCTGTTGTCAACTCAATAAATTTGCTTCCAGGCGTTGAGGATGTGACCAAACTCTTCACGATATCAAGCCGATTCCACCGTACAGTTTGCATGAAGTTGCAGCGTTGAGCTTGGTACGTTAGACCACGAAATATCTGCGGAAGATGCAGTTTCACTAAGAAATCTACAATCTGCGAGTTGCCAATCTCGCAAGCATAGTCGAAGATGGATTTTCGAGGGAACCTCCAAGATCGGATCGATGTTCGGACCAGTTCTTTTCCTCGTCGTACAGGTTGTGATTTTAGAAGTCGACCGGCAAGGATTCGTTTCCACTTGCAGCGCCATTCAATTGGAGGTTTAACTTGTTTCTTACGGTAGTTGTAGCTTGAGTTCCGGAGGTAGTCTTCATCAATAGTAGGAGCGTGCACAATTCTAAGCTTTTCTTGCGTTGGAAAGTTTTTGCAGGAAAAAGAGTACCATCCAGGCAATGCAAACAACTGAAGCAAACCAGCAATATCGAATCCAATTGTGTAAGGATGCGCACCAGGGTCTCCTGAATGGTCAACACTTGTGTAACGGTCAGCTCCAAGTTCACAAAACGCGCGAACCAACCGCAATCTACCGAATCCAAACGCATACATCAATGGTGAATATCCCATCCGATCTCGAGCATTTACAATAGTGTGGATGCTTAAGCCGGAAGAATCCACGTGGGAAGACCCTGTTTGAATTCCGTTGCCCGCCACCTTTATCAGTAGCTTCAGGGTTTCTTCGTCCCCATAGATAGCGGAATAGTGCAAGACAGAGCGTCCAGAGGAACATGTCATACCAAAAAGCAAGTTAAATTTTCCAGAAGATCTGGTGTGTTCCTCGTCATGATCTTCGTCACCGTACAAATTCATAAACCATCGAACAACTGGGAACGCACCATGTCGGGCAGCTACAAAGACGCCAGCTTCTCCGTTTGCTGTAACAAGCGCGTCATGCGGCTTCAGTTGGCCTTGAGAATATAAAGCAATTAGAATAGCCAGCCTGTTGTACTTCGCTGCGTATAACAAAGGAGTCAAGCCATTGCAGCAGTGTACATCGAGCGAAGCTCCAGCTGCCAACAACATACTGGCAACTGATTCATGGCCATGCATGACAGCAAGGTGCAGAGCGGTACGACCACGAGCATCGGGTACATCTATAGCGGGCACATTGACCGCATTCGGTTGCAATTTGGATAGCAAAAGACGACAGACTAACTCGTCTCCGCCTACAGCAGCCAAATGGAGTGGTGTTTGTTTCTTTTCATCTTCTGCCAGCAAATCAAATCCGCGAAGCTTTAGTAGTTTCATCACTGTTAGTAGTTCCATGGCAGCAACAGCGTAGTGTAATGCCGACTTTTGGCCCCACTCAGTTTTCCGACTGCTAACCTCTTTCGGACATTCCTCAAGTATCAAGTTGACGATAGCCCAAAATTGCTTTGAAAGCTCAACTTCTCGTGCGACTGTAGCCGCTAGCATAGATGCCAAAATGAGCATTTGGTGGACAAGATCCGAATTCATTGCCATCGCAAAAATTTTCTTTTTCAGAAGAATTGTCATAATGCCTTCAACATCAAGCAGCAGCTTCCTACCATCGTTATGTTTGATAAACACTGAAAATCGCCGCCAATGACGTTCCGTCGGACGCTCACCATTCATAAAAACCCTCGCTAGAAACGCCTCTGAGAGTGGCACAGTAATGACTGCTCCGTGGTTTAGAAGGAGGTTCACTGCGGCCAATTGAGCAGTCTGCATCGCATAGGATAGTGCTGAAACCTGGGTAAAACCACGCTCAACTTTTTCATCGTCCGTAGCTTCGCGGTAAAATTGCGTATTTGCACCTTCGTTCAACAGCGCCTGAGCGATCATTAAGTTGCATGGGGCTTCCTGAGCGAAGCAACGAATCAGGGCGCGATCAATCATATTTGCATCTGCCGAAGTCTTGATCAGCTTGATCGCTGGCAGTAGATATTGCACCACTGACAAGCCGAACGCATCCTTTCTTCCGCTTGCTACTTCAAGGGGGCTCTCGTCCATTCGGTTTGGAGAAACTAAGTCCGCACCAGCTTCTACAAGAGCTTGGACGGCTAATAGTTCGCCTCGCCGACAAGCATGATGAAGTAGCGAGTTGTCAACATGACCACAAGTAATTTGGATTCCGTAATTGAAGAATTTTTGCATCAAGTATCCATTCGTATGCCTTTTAGGCATACCAACACTTCCAAACACACATAGATTTTGCCACTTGCAAGTGGTGTTGGTCGTCGTAAAAATGCTGCGTGATTCTTCAATCGATCGAAAGTTAAGCATTAAGGCATTTAGTTTTCGATAAGGTTGGTAATATAAGTCATCAGGTGTAGGACGAAGAAATCCGAGGCAATCGTCCACAAAAGTTGGAGAGTGCAGCGCTAAACAAATGAATGCCTCTAATGATCCACCCGAGGCAGCGTACCATATTGGACACTTTGTTGATGGTACTCGACCGAGTTTTAACTCTGGTGAAACTCCGAGTCGTAGAAGGAACGCAACTAATTGAAATTGATTTTGCATGGCTGCCCTGTGGAGGACCAAAGTAGAGCTCGCTGCTCGAACAATTACAGGCTTCCAGATGCTTGCGGTGTCCATGAAATATACCTGATGCCGAACGAAAATTTCGGTCAAGACGAACCATAAATTGTAGCGAGAAGAAACAATAAGAATCTTCAGTATCACCTCGAAGATTGGACTTGATCCAAGAAAATCAGTAATATCTCTACTACTTTCAGGAGGGAGGATCATCGTCAGCAGCTTTGTGGCTACTTCGGCTAAATTTGGTCCAGAATTGGTTTTAGATCTTTCCCCAGGGAACGAAGCACGCCAGTTAACCTCGTTTCTTTCCAGCACCTCAAGCGCATTTACTGCAGGAGTACCCCTCGCATTTTTGGATTGCAGTGTAATTCCCTTTAGTGCACTCACAAGGGTGTGTACATCAGGTTTCGCCCCATGCTGAACCAGTAGCTTAAAGCCCTCGACGAACTGAATGGTAGCACACAAACAGAGCGCGTTCTGAAATTCTTCTTTGCAAGCATCGTACGAAAATCCACCTCCGACACCGGCGCTATCGTGACGCAAAAGAAAGCGGAGTATTAATGTTTGATGGGCCTCACACGCAGTGACCAAGAGACTCTTGAAGGTTTTCCCTTCTCGAACAAAGCACCCCGGAAAATGGTTTTGGACGAGTGTTGCAAAGTATTCGACAATCTCCAAGTGACCACACGCAATCGCTATATGAATTGGAGTTTCAGCTGGTGCATTCACCCCAGCAAGACCTCCCATGTATCTTGGAGGGCTGGCAAATCCAGAGAAAATAGTCATTCCAGCTTCAACAAGAATCCGCACCAGGTTGAGATACCCCAGTGCTACAGCCAAATGAAGCAATGGAACGTTTTGGTTAACACAGCATTCAATCAAGTGAATAAGGTTCACAGAAGCTTTATCCACTCGCATCTTTTGACTATAAATCATTTCTTCTTGCCGATTAGACCCTCTTTTCTTCACGAGATACTCCGTTCTCGCCGATAGTTCCATTGACTCACTGACCACGAAACAAACTGAAATGTGCTCGTGAATTCTGGAATCTCCACTTTCGTCTTTACTAGTTCTCCACATAATTTTTATTTTGGGAATATGAGGAATCGTTTGCTCAGCATCTGCACCGAGAACTAAAAGTTTTGCTGCTGTTTGGGTGTGGCCGTGGATCAATGCGTAAAACAAAGCTCCACGATGATCATAGCCATTCCACCCATACCAAGCTTGACGGTTGCACGTCGCCAATGTATATTTTGGCAACTCGCATCTCGTGATGCAATTCACATTCATTCCCCCAGCAATTAATGCCGTCACAATGTTGGTTTGTCCCGCTGCAGCAGCCAAGTGCAAGGCATTCATACCATCCACACTGGGTGCATTAGACAATGTGATTTGTTGAGAAAGCAGCACCTGGACAAGTTCCCAAAATCCAAGAACACTAGCTAAGTGAATATCATCACGCGTCACGATTCCTTTGCTCCCACCATTGTCTTCAAGTAATCGTTTCGCTAGCCGCAAACAAATTCGCTCCATTTGTTCCCATTCCAAGCGCTTCTGGGCACGCTCTATCGTCCAACTTTTTTCCTCCAGGGAGCCAAACGCTTTTAATGGTTGAGCAGCCAATAGTCCAAAGCTTAATGGTGAAGCAACTGTGAGAGAAACCCCGCGATTGTCCTGTTCAGTGCTATCGGATCTTTTGGCCGTACTTCCGGCGGGTACGGGGAGCGACAGAACAGCACCGAAAGAAGTCACGCGGTTGTGTTGTACTGTGCACAGCGAGCACGGATCAGCGTTACTGGCGAGAAATAACTCAACCATTTCTTCACTTCTTGACCGAATTGCAAAGTATAATGGTGTCTCGGCGTTCGTTGGGGACATTTCAACATTTACGGTTGCTGACTGACTGATCAACAACTTGGCACAATCCAAATTATTTCCCAGCGCAGCAAAATGCAACGGGGAGTAAGAACAACGCCCAAGAAACACGTTCTTATCTGCCCCAGCCTCCAAGAGAAGGTCAAGGAGGGCTAAGTGCCCGTACCATGTAGCACATCCAAGTGGTGACTCACCATTTACCTTATTTGCTAGGTCAACATTCGCCCCCAGCTCCAACAAGCTCCGTATTAAAGCCAAGCTCGACTTCTCATTTGATTGAGAAGTATATGAATCAGATTTTCGTTCCGCTAAAAGGCAAATTCGCTTGCATTCTTGAAGTAGCACGGTTTCACCTGTTCGCGGGTGTGTCATGTTAATCTCAATACCCAGCTTGTGAAGTCGCCGACAAATTTCAACGGCTAAGCTGATGTTAATACCCGCTAGCTGCGCTGCGAGGTGCAACAAAGGAGACGGAGTTATCTTCACTAACGTAGAAATTCCACTTCGAGAACGCACAGCAGGCTCGTGGGCCAGCAGGAGCTCGAGGATAGATAATCGTCCTTGATAATTCAAGTAGTTCTCCTTACAGCCATTCAGAAGCAGCTCGGCTGGTGCTTCTATATCAACAATTTTGCATTGTTCGGATGATTCCAGTAGCCTCTTTCGATTACCAACGTGCTTCAAGTCACCTTTCCACCATTGCCCAAGAAGGTGACAAGTACCTTTGAGAATGCGATACTGACACCTCGAGATGTATACAGCTGACCCAGCATTGATCAAGGCGGTGCACACGTCAAGATTTCCGTGAATACAGGCGTAATGAAGTGCGGTATATCCGTGTATATCTTGGAAATCCAAACAGTTAACTTTTTGATTACCAAAACTGATCGCAGCATTTGACTCGTGATAAACTTCTTTGTCAGTTGATTTTGCCCAGTGTGTTATGAGCTCTAATGCGATACTCCAATGTTTTCGTTGAACTGCCAGATGAAGTGGTGTACAGCCATTGATATCCTGGTACGACAGTGTTTGCCAAAATTTTGCCATCAAACACTTCGCAATTTTATCGTAACCTTTGCATGCAGCAAGATGTAGCGGAGCTTGCAAGCGCTGATCCCGCAAGTATCCATCGGCTCCAAGCTTCAACAAAAAATCTACGGTAGCTGTGTGACCCTGCTCAGTCGCTTCATGAAGTGCGGTGCGCTGCAAAATCTTCATCTGATCGTTAAGATATTGCAAAATTGGTCGCTTCTCCAAATCTATCAACCGTTGTACTCGCAGCAAATTTCCATTGTGACAGGCCGCAAACAAGTCTCCGTATACTTCTCTTTCCAATTCTAAGCAACTTGAGCGATCATAGCCATCACGATTTATAAGATGCGCTTGCCTATAGTTGTCCCATAGTAAGTCTATCACTTGACGCAGCTGAGGATATGTACGATGGGCCAGGAAAAAGTTTTTGCAGTCCTTGGCAGGTTTTAGACTCGACACATTTTCGTGGCCTTTGCTTTCTACCAGAGGGACTGACTGTGGCGAACGCTTCGCTGCTGTGTCCAGTGCACTATACAGTGGAGATTTCCCTTCGAAATTTAGCAGCCATGGTGTGGCATGCTCTCGCAAAAGCATGCTTACTTCTTTTAACCGCCCATGACGAGCAGCATTGTGAAGCGCTGTATCTCCCCTGGTATCCTGAGTATCTAGGATTACCCGCGCTTTTAGCAACAACTCCATTATATTTGCGTGCCCGAACTCCGCAGCGTCATGAAGCATCGTACGCCCAAACACATCTCGCCGGTTCAGCCAAATTGCATCTTGTAGGATGCCACTCGTAATGTGCTGATAAAGCGCCTCGAAGATACTTTCGGTCGCACTAATATCGTATTCGAACTCTGTTAAGTATGTTTTGCTTGCGAACAGTAACTTCTGTTCAACCTTGTCTGTGGCATCCTCATCAGCTGATACAACTGAATGCATCAAACCATCCCTAATAGTATCGTCGACATAAGCATTCACACATATTTGCTCCTCGATAGGTCGTATGATCAGTACAGGAAATACCTCAACTTCGTTTTCCACCAAGTACACACTCGTAGAGCTGAGAAAATTGCCCAGATCGACCTGATGGTTTTTCGAAGTAGCTGCTGGCGCAGTCAGCGAAATGTTGTCACTGATCTTTGTCACTTTCATCTTCTTGCGTCTGGGAGGTAAAGCAGGCAACAACCTCCAAGGGACATCCCACTGATTTGTTGACCACTCCATCCTTCTTGGCCGCCGGCGTTTTTTAGGCTTACACGGGACAAGCCGAGAAGGTAACACATTATCCTCTTCTATATGGACCAGAACAGTGATACTGGATGCTCTGTTGCTATCCTGGCCAACCGTGCTTTTCTTCAATGGTGCATGTTGAGCTTCGTTTGACGCATGAATAGACATCTTCTCTATCTGGTGTTGTTCTTCCTTTGCAATAAGCCTTGCCTTCCATCGTAGTCTCTGCTTAAGCTGCATATTTTCTTGCTTACGCTCAGACAAGTTCATCGCGATAATTCGCTGCATTCTCTGCTCCGACATTGGAGGGGTCGAAGACATAGTATCCATTGGTGATAACGGGGGATAATCATCTCTTTCATCACCATCTCCTGTGGTGGTGATCGAGCAGGTTGAGAGTATTTCACCGAAGTGTGATTTCACCGTGATTACCCCTTGCGAGGGTCGAGTTGCCGTTCGCAGCGATTTCACAATGCTAGACTTAAAACATGTTTTAATGGTCTGCTGCTCATACAGCCACTCCCCACTCCAAGTAGTGGCCACACGCCACTGTACAACTGTCTCGAGACGCTTTCTTGGTTCATTATTTTGCAAACGAAACGCTCGATGCTTGTACACAGGCTTGATATCGTGAACAATTTTCTTGTAGCGCCCGATACGATTTCCCATGTAGCGAAATTCAAAAGGATTGGCGACTGCGGGTCTCTCAATCTTACGATTATTGGCCATGATGTTGGTTCGTAGTCCTGGTGAGCCCCGCAACGCAAAGGGAACGATGGACCACGCTCGACGATCCACTTCCCAAACCTTTTCCACCTCGCGTCCCTGACACAGAAACGTAAAATCCTCTGGAACGCGCTGGATCTGTGCGTGAATCATTTCACGCACATTCCTCAGTGACGTAGTTTGCATCTGCTTCTCGTTGCTAAACTCGATCGCTCCTAAGAACTCACTGTCTTTCTCCATCATTACGTAAAGTTTCGGTTTATCTGCAACAAGCCATCAGTCAGTACGCATGCACTGATGTGATAAAAATGAATCTACTGCACGACCTTCTCCCGTGCATTGCTTCACGTAATGAACAGCGCATCGATCCGACAGCATAACCTTGCACAGCGGTTCTTTCGCGATTAAGCCGCTCTCACTTATACCAAGCGAGTCGATGACGTTTGTGACGTACGTCATAACTCCATGTTGTTCCGGTTCGACTTTGTATTCAAACAGCTTCATCACTGCCCGCCCGACAGCCCCACACACTGCAGTACAAGCATTCGTCAGGTATTCTAGTCGTTATCCACATTCTCACCTACTCAACTCACGCAAGATCAAGTCCGTGGCCGATATAGCCCCTTTCTTCTCCACATCCACCACCTCGAAAATCACTACCCCAGCGTCAACATCAGTAAATAATCAAAATAATGGCAACTTCAACTTACACTCGAACCGCTGCAACATTCCGGGCGCCTGACACACGAGTGCAATAGCGATGAGAACCTCCATGACATCCACCATACACTGCACGCGCGTGGGCGTGCGAGGAAGAAACAGCCGCATGATGTCGTTCATGAGCTTATTGTCCTGGAGGCCGAGAATTCCACTTAGTTGGAGTGCGTCGATGCAGCCGCGCGACGTGAGCAGACGATAGCGCTGCAGCGCCAGCCGTACATGCTCCAGTTGCCATGAGCGGAAGCGTCGTTGGAAGAACGGGGACAACACCAGCTCCGCGTGCACCAGCGGTAGCGGCCGCGTGCTACGGATCCCCATTCGAGTGCGCACTTTCGGGTTTTCGAATGGGAAGTGAAAGGGTGGAAACCAGAGTGATGGTCGTTGAAGATACAGTCATACACGCGGAATAGTGACATACATGTGTGTATGATATCGGCTAAAATTACTGTACACTGTGAACTGGAGTCATCTATGAGCTGTTAAAACCCGACTTGAAGTATCAGTACCGCTGTAGAGAACGTTAAAGTGGGTGGCTCTCTTCTGCTGCGCCAACGCGGCGACAGGTCCTGCAATATATAGAACAGGGGGTACAGAAAGTGTACACCAATGACGGACAAAAAGAAATGTGATTTTGGTTTGGACCAGTGAAAAGCTGGTTTTGCTAGAAAGCCTTAATTTCAACGAATTAGATGCAGTCGTCAGGCTTAGATTCTTCATTTTTTTGCTCTCAAATATGGCTACATTTGTTACATTCCAACATGTATTAATACCGTGATCCGACATCAAACCGACACTTTTTTGAGTGATCTGGTTGGTTGAAAGACACTTCCCGACAAATGAAGACTGTTGATTGGACGATCAGGTTGTCGGGTGTCACATGACACTCAACATGTAACATGTCACCAATGTCATTGGCCAATATTGTTAGACGGCTTCTTATCGGCCAAAAATTACGTTCACTGTCCTATGACACTCAACATGTAACATGTCACCAATGTCATTGGCCAATATTGTTAGACGGCTTCTTATCAAAAATTACGTTCACTGTCCCAGCAGTCGCAAAACAAAAAGCGACGTGAACCATGAACAGCGCCACCAGCAAGCAAATGCCGTCCAAGGAAACGATTGAAACAGCGTTTCGCGCAAAGTCTACACGACGAGGTTACGCTACCTATCAACGTCAGTTTGCAGAGTACTGCAGAGTTGGAAAGCAGGGCCTGGCTCCAGAGAAAGTAAGTGCCACAGATTGCACTAACTTCTTTCACCATTTATATGAAGCCGGAAGGAAAGGTCGCACTGTCGACTTCGCAAAGACTGCTCTCGTGGGCTTTTTTATGAGAATGACGTGTCCCCAAACCCAGCACGAGAGACAGAAGCCAGAAGCCAAACGGTATGTTGTTGGGCTCCAAAAATACAACAAATTGACGAGGAGAAGAAAGCGCGTCCTGTCTCCGTGCACGAACTGTCGGTTATTATCAATTCGTTCGCGGATTTGCACGTCTTTATCGTGGGATGTTTCGCTTTTTATTTTGTGCTTGCTACTTGGGTTGTTTTCGAATTAGTGAGATGCTCAATCTCACTTGGGATGATGTTTCTTTGAGAAAAGACGACAGTGGAAAATATGTTACTGTTCGGCTCGCTGACAAAAAAAAAACAAGTATCGAGATGGATTGTCAAATCTATCATTTGGTGGCTGAGCATCTTTTCCATGTCTGAGCATTTGCAAGATGTACAGTGAGTACAAACGTATGGTCAAACAAGCAGCTCCCAATCTGTCCTCAAGGACTTTAATGTTTCCATCATACACAATGCAGATCAATGGAATCCCTAAAGTTGATTGGCATAAAAAGCTTGAACAGAATCACGTTCGTTCGCAGTTGAAGAGGATTGTTGAACGAAATCCGAATTTGCCAATTTGTATTTCATTGCATAGTATGCGACGTGGCCGTAGTTTCTTTCGAGTTTTTGAATCTCATGTAAGACGATTCAACTTTAGAGAGCTTATGGGTTGGTGTCGTTGGGGCGACGCCAAGACGTGTTGCGAGTTCTTGGTGAGCAGAGATATTAGCGAGGGCATTGACCCACGAAATTTGCTCAAGATTCGTGGGTCAATGCCCTCGCTAATATCTCTGCTCACGAATCGTCGAAACAACAGCGTCTCATTCCATGGTAGTGATCCATCCATGAGAGTTTGTGTAGAATGATTCTTGAGCGACTTGAGCAACTTCCAGCAAAGCCACTCGAGCCATCGTAATCAGCAAAGTCCACCAGAAAACGCAAACACCAAGATAATTTGGACTCATTTGTAGCCCAAGTGAGTATACCATCATCAACGTCGACAAGAGGCATGGAACAATTGTACTGTGGCGACCACAACAAGGGAATCTTCCAACCGCTTAGAAATTTCACAAAGTAGATGATTCGCATGGACCGACGAAGGTACTCGGAGAGATTGACACTCTTTGTTGCATTCGACAAGTACAGTAACTTTGAAGAGTTCGAGCGAGTATATGCAGGTCATACTACACCATACAGTAGGATACTACGCGAAGTCTGGAAGCGAAAACGCGTTGTAGACTACACCACCACTTACACTATGAACACATGATATTTCCAGCTCAAACTTTTGATATTAGTGGTCGATTTGTTGCTTGTTTGCTTCAAACTGCTTTGAGGTACCTAAGTACTACGTATACTTCCGCCATGAACAGTATGGCGAAGTTGTCGAGGCTTTGGTACCTTTGTCGCCCTATTTTGTTGGATCCGACAAATCAAACCGACAACGATTTCATTGGCAATAAACTGTGTACTCATTTTTACTGTATACCATAGTTTAATCAAGTCAAATACACTAGTAGATAATTTACTTCGAAGTACTACAGTACTACGCGAGAAATGTACTACATGTAGTAGTACTAGATAAAATTTTACTTCGAAGTACTACAGTACTACGCGAGAAATGTACTACATGTAGTAGTACTAGATAAAAATATCTAGAGTACCCCCGCCACCGAACGGAATAATGTTGCATTACGGGCGACGCCGTCTACTGCTCGTGTAAGCAACTGGTCATTTCCAATCGTATAATGTTGCATTACGGGCGACGCCGTCTACTGCTCGTGTAAGCAACTGGTCATTTCCAATCGCAACATCACACAGACCAATCCTTGTGTGAATGAAAACTACTCATCAGATTAAGGAGAAACAAAACTTGTGGCTAATTCAAAAATGACAAGGTACGTATGACAGACTTTGAGAGCCAGAAAATTTAGACTTTCCAGTGTAGTGCTTCTGCCATAGTTGCTGGTCTGGTGTATCAGCTCCGGTTCTAGCAAAATAGTCGTCAGGATGGATCAGGTGATAATTTCAGCATCTCAAAGTGGCATTCAACAGTTCCACGAGATCAAGTCAAAAAAGATTTTGACCGATGAGAATCAGTCACGCGAGGATTACCATGGACCAGCCCCTACCGTATACGCACGTGAACATTCCCCAACAGTTTAAAAAGCTCGGAACCTCCTGACGTGTCGTTGGATGAAGCAGAGGTTTCCCAACAGTAGACGTCGATAATGCCGCCGCGTGCTGATAAAATCCAGAGAACCGATCCCTGAGCCAAATCGTAAACCGTGTGCTGGGCTTTCTTCCAAGTTCTTCTTGATACATATATTGAATGGAGTTGTTCACGATATTTTTAGTATTTTTTTCGCCATTGTGGTCAAGAAACCTTAAACACGAAACGAGCGCCACAACCAAGAAATGCTTCGCCTTCCACGACATACACGCCCAAGACAGAGCCCATGGAGGCTTGTTGGCCGTTCTTTGCTTTCTGAAGCTTGGAAGCCAGGGGTGGTGAAAATTAAATTGGATGACAATTGAAGCATGGACAAGAAGCAGAATTAATAATTGAATGCACTGAATGAAAATGTGACTACGGTTAACGAACTTAAACGTTTTCCCCGAATTTCGCGCGAACAGCTTCAACGTCATATACGTTCCAAAGATCGCGATTAGCATTCAGAAACAGCAGCGTCTCCAGGGTTGCACGGTCCATCGACTTGCGAGATCACTGAACACCAGCTTCGCTCTCGAAAGAGCCGCGCGCACTCATTTGACGTCGGTGGGACGTAGCCGACGTCTAAGTATGTGGCTTTCTTCACCACCATTCGACGCTTAAAAGCGGTTGCGACGAGGGTATCGTCCTCGATGCTCTTAGTAACTACATCCTCTGTAGGTCGCTTGAAAGCCACACAGGCTGCTCGCTCGGAGTGACTAAGAGCTGGATTTTTACCAATCCCGTTTCAAAGGCCGGGTAGGTTACGAGAGTAGACGACGGGCCCAATCGCGGTTTCATCTGCGGATACATTTTAATGGCGTGGTCGAAAAGGCGCCGAGTAGCAGACATTGTGAGTGTTGATTTTTGGAGAGTTTTAGTAACACTTTCATAATTTTCCAAATCCAGCAGAAGATGATTTACACGTTCCGATTCATCATCATCTAGAAGAACACCTTGAAGGTCGATGCTTTTCGCTGTCACCAAATCCATGCACTCCAAACTGCCCTCGATCTCTACATACCTCGACAGCATTGCATAGATTGTAGACCACCAAGTATCGTTCCGGGGAACTGGGCTCAACGGCGTCACCTTAGAGAGCGCCGCCCTTCCTTTGATTGTAGACAGCCGCTTCATGAGTGCGTGGCATGTGTCTAGGACGTCATGGTCTCCCTCGAGAAAGTCACGAACTGCAAGCGCGAAGCGATGGCTGGCGCAGCCTATCAATGGGATTGCACCCTCACGACGACCGATGCACTGATTCACAGAACAGTTATCTCCGACCATGAACGCCACAGAATCCCATGGCTGCTCATAGCGACTGAGCGTGTCCGCAATCAAGTCAAAGAGGCTCTGGGCGCTGAGATCACCTTCGTCTTTCATTGGCTGAAAAGCCAAAAGCACGAAGCGACGCGTGCGACAGTCGTGGTACTCATCAGACTTAGTGACAGTGGGACAGTCGATAGTGACGTCGTTGAAAACAGCAAAAATGGCTACATAGTGTGTACCTGCGCTTGTCCACGCGTCGATTACGATGCCAAACGTTGCGGGTAAGGAAGCGGAGACGCGACCCGTCACGTGCTTGACCAGTCCATCCATGTATTTTTAAGCGTCTGCACCGAGACTCGCGAGAGCTTGGAGTTCATCCTTGTCTGCGGTCGCTCACAGAAGCTCAATGGTAGAAAGTCACTCACAATCCAGTCGATCCACCGAAATATATCAGTGGTTCTGGGAGCAACCAGACGCAGGGAGAGCAGGTTGGGATCGCGAAGGGCCTTCACAGCTTCCTCCTCATATGAGGGATGAAAGCGCTTGAAGTTGTTAATGACGTTTGTGTAGCCATTTGCGCTCTTGATATTCTTGGCGCACGTGTTGCATGTGTACACGTCGGAAGACGAGGAGGTGAGAGAGTCTTGACGAGAACGCAGCTTTTGAGGGTCATCGTGGGTCAGTATAATGCGGAATGAGCTCACAAAGCATTATGAGATGTGCACAGAACCTCGAGCGGCGCACCACATCCACCAGTATTGGTGGCGTGGAAAATTTAAAAAACTCAAATCTGAATTGCTGGCTCGCAATTTATAATTGCATTCAAGAATGCCAATTCATTTTTTCCACAATTCATTTTTAAGCACCCCTGTTGGAAACAACGCCATCGTAGCAGAAGGAGTCGTGATCAAAGAGAATAGCAACTTCCGTAGAGCTCATTTGTAGCAGACATCGTAACACTTGGCCAAACGAACTGGGGTTATCTTGACCAAGCGCGTGCACCAAACTTCCTTGAAAAACGGAGTCGCAAATACGTCGAAAGCAGCCTCGGCTTGAATGAAATTTGTATAAAGCTGATCTCCGAACAAAATGGTTCTTCGTTCTCTTTTGGCGCAACATTAATAAATAAAGTTGACGCTATACATTGTATACACCAATGTGCCGCATGTAGCGCAAGGGGGTCTCCGTTTTCTCGAAATATAGATTTTCCATCGATTTGCGTCGCTGGCACCAACCCAACGCTGCGTCAAGATTTTCACAAATACTGCTTAAGGCGCCACACGATCCAATCGGCGAGTCCGCTTCCAACCCCTTCGCCGCCAGGTTCGCAAAGACTTTGAGGTTGCCTGGGATGATCACTTCAGAGAGGTCTTTCGGATTTCAGCTATCATTTTTAGCGCATTTAACAAAGTCGCTGTCACACGCACGGAATAGTGACATCGACTGCTACAGGCCCCGCAGAATACGAAATATGTATTGAAATGGTTTTCACGGGTATTAGTATACCAACTGGGCGTGTTTTTACCTTCTTTTTT
The DNA here is from genome assembly GCA_024679045.1 of Phytophthora brassicae. NCBI lineage: Eukaryota > Oomycota > Peronosporomycetes > Peronosporales > Peronosporaceae > Phytophthora > Phytophthora brassicae. The sequence goes on along the minus strand of JAIKVB010000035.1, from coordinate 8,072 downwards.
TTGGTATTCCTGACAAACTTTGCTATGAAGTTCCTACGCCTGGTAGCTGTGACCTTCCTGGTCGTGTGGCAGGGCGCCAATGGGTATAAGATTTTTCAAGCAAAGCTGCCGAATGGGGAAAATGTTGGGGTGGAAGGTTTTGGCCATGACCAGCCGGGTGGTGGCGGCCCCAACAACGACTTCGGTCTGGACTTTATCGCTTCCATGTTCAAGTGGACTAAGGAGTTCTGCGAAAAGGACTCGGACGGAGACGGTCAGACAAACGGACAGGAGATGGGAGATCCTTGTTGCGAGTTTGTGCACCGCAAAGAGGAGAAAGTGCGATGGACGGTGGGCGTGAGTCACCCTGGAGACGCGAAGTTGACGTCGGATCCGAAGCTTTGGGAAGGAATTGTGTGTGGGGCAGATACTGAGACGGAGGAACAAGATAAGGAGCCAAAAGTGGCGGAGGCTGAAGAGGTTGAAGAGGTCATGGAGATGCAGCTGGAGGCACAGCAGGAGCTGAATGTGGGGGCTCCCATCATGAAATCTTCCGTGATGATGTCGGCTGCAGCGCTGACAGTTCTAGTGGTGTACGCGGTGGCCATGCGTATGGGACGCCGTTCCAGTCGCAACCTGCCAATATTCCGACAGCGAAGAGGACCCATGTAGAGAGCGTGAGAGCTTCACTTAAAGAGGAGAGTACTTGCGGAATAAATGTGCAAATTAGGGGCGTATTAGGCGACGCCAGGGCTGTTGATAAGCATTGTCGACGTTCAGAGGTGTGCGTGTCTATACACGCGCCACATATCTATAGTACCGACGTCTGCCATTTCTCGATTTGTGTGAGCTTTGACACTGAGAACGGGTCATGCGTGCGTTCACTGGTGTTGTGAGCGTCATGGCGTGTATAACGCCCCCAACGTTAGGTTATTCCATGTACGCGATGCGTGTACCCAACGGAGACAATGTACAGGGTGTGACGGCGCTTGGTCATGTGGATCCGGTGTTGGCAGGACCGATGAACGAGTTCGGCATGGATATGATCGACGCCGACTTTCAATGGACCAGGGAGTTGTGTATGAAAGACTCGGACGGAGACGGTCAGAATAACGGTCAGGAGCTGGGAGATCCGTGCTGTGAGTTCGTCTTCCACAAGCACGCGGTGACTCGTTGGTCGGTGGGAGTCTCGCATCCCGGAGACGCCTCGTTCAAGTCCGACCCGAAGCTCTGGGAAGGAATTGTTTGTGAGGAAACAAATGTGTCGGCTAAGGCAACACAAGGACCGAAGATAGAAGAAGTGGTGCAGACGGAGGAGACGGTGGTGAAGGGAGTGACTGTGACAGAGGAGACTGAAGAGCTCATCAAAGTGTCCAGCAAGAAGACGGAAAGTACCAATGAGATGGCGGAGCAGGAAGCTGCAGCTCAGAAGGAAGCGATCCCGATTGCTACGTCGATATTGCTCTTGGCAAGGTGCCAATGAGATGGCAGAGCAGGAAGCTGCAGCTCAGAAGGAAGCGATCCCGATTGCTACGTCGATATTGCTCTTGGCAGTAGTGGTGATCGGTTTGCTGGGCGTCGTTGCGACGCGCATGCGAAGACGACAAGGTCAGTGGGGTCTGCTCCCGCAGCAAGAACGACGGGCGCAGTGAAGAATGTAGAGCTTTGGAAGACAGTTGACTCTGTCTACTGTAGTGCTATGACGTCTGGGTTAGGATCGGAAAACGTGAACCGCTGTAGGTTGATAACCCGGTTGTCAGCAATGGGTCGAAGTGGGTATAACGAGACCAGATGTGTGTCGCGTCTGACTCTTTCTCTTGCTTTCTCTATGCTTTTTCAACGCAACGACACATCATTGTCAATCGTCATGTCGAAATTGGTGACGAAGAGGAAACTGCTTCAACACTTGTTCATCTCCATTGCATGCATGACACACTAAAGAACCAGGTACATATAGATATTTACACGACGCCGCTCAAACTGGTTTAAAAAGCCATTGATTTACATCGTGGTGATTCAAATTTCACTGTGCACGCGTGGATGTTATTAATAGTGTGATTCACCCCGAAACGCTTAAAAGTCTCCACTATTCCACGCGAAAAACATAACGTTAGTCACGGCAAATGCATCGCTTGAAACAAAACTTCGAATCGTCAGCGTGTCATACCACGGCCAAACGAGTGGTCGATGCGACTCTACTGCTCTTCCTCAAGTGAGCAGAAGTGGAGGACATGTACAGTAGTAGCTCATTCATTACAAAAGTCCACTCCTCATTAATTCCGGCACTGTACCGAAAATAAGATTTTTGGATCGCCGAATTTAATAGATATTTCAGCATTAAAATAACAAAAAACGTATGGCAGGTGTACACGCTCCGAAATTGTTGAGTGTGCACCGAGAGACATCAAACTACCGTCATCTCCTATTCAGTTAACATGTAGAAGAGTGTAATCGGCAATCTGCTGTCATTTCGTTTCGGAAGTTGGAAAATGCGAGTACCGAAGTCGGCCTGTTGGAGTTGCGTCGTGACAGCGATGGAAATGAGGACTTATGGAGTTGTAGAAGACTGTAGCCAAGCGATTTTTTCACAGATGCTGCTTTGGTTTAAGCGCAGTTGTACCTACCAAGATCGGGTCGAGTTTTTTCGAAAACCCATCTTATTAATAGTGCGGAACTTCACTATACTGTATAGGATAGGATAGGAACTCTTTTCCAGCATTTAAACATGATAGGATGGCTCAACAGCTGTCTCAAATCTTACAAATTCCAAGTTTAATTAAATCTATACAAGAATAGAATTTAAAATGTGCCGAAGTTAATAAGCTAACATGACACGTACTGCCTTTACCTGACTGTCCAGCCAGTTCAAGCTCCCTATGTTCGACCTCTCTCCATTCATTTCGCGATTGGAGAGATCGGAAATCGCGCAGTATCCAAAATGTACGACCCGAACCACGACTTGTTCGATGCCAAGGAAATACACGGGTCGGTGCCACTGCCGCCAAGCAAAATGGACTTCGCTACGTTCGACTCGCCTCTGGACTTCAATGCAAGCGCCGGCGTGTCGTTCGACGACCAAGGCGGACGCTTCGTGGCCGGCGAGCAGTTCTACAACCACGAAATGTACGGCAGTCTACGCAAAGGAGGTGCTGTGGATTTCCTCTCGATGGAATGTCTAGGACTTGCGGCCGCCACTTTCACGTCCATGTTATCGTACCAGGCGCTGATTGTGTTGGTACAGCCCATGTACAACACGCAATTGGGACTAACTCCAGCCCAAGTAGTCGCCGCTGGCCGACTCATTCAGATGCCCATGGCCTTGAGTTTCTTGGTCGGTTTATTGTCCGACTGTTACCCAATCATGGGACTCCGTCGCAAAGGCTACATGATCCTGGGCTGTATCATTAATGCCGTCGCTGTGTTTGCTATCGCCGGTGTAAGCGCGTACGTTGGTAATGACACGACGGCGAGTAGTGGAACGGTGGTACTAGCTTTGATCCTCGTGGCCTTGGCCAGTATGGGCTGCATCATCACTTACGTGTGTGTCCACACGCGAGTGATCGAGTACTCTCAGCGTGAATCTCTGCGTGACCGTGGAGCTATTCAAGTGTCGTACTTAATCTTCCGGCGTTTCGTGTCCATCTTCACGTCGGTGTTGTCGTTCCTGGCACTTGGTACGGAGTCAGAGCCCAATATCTCAGTCTCGGCGGCGATGGTTATCTTAGGTGTTATCTCCGTTTTGCCACTGCCGTTGGTGTTCCGCTACTGGAATGAAGAAGTCTACTCGCTTCACACGTCCATGAAGATTCGCAGCCAAATATTATGGAAGATCATGCAGCAAAAGGCTGTGTGGCGTGTTCTCGCCTTCATTTGTTTCTTCACGCTCTTCCTAGGCATCAAGTTTAGCGACTCGATCAGTGTCGTGAGAACGTGGGCGGGTGCTAATGAGGACAACTCGCTGCTTGTGAAAACGATCCAGGACTTCGTCATGATTGGAATTATGCTCGTATGGCGCTACCTCTTCCTCAACCGCTTGTGGCCACTTTTCTTCGCCTTGGCACCGGCGTTCCAGATCCTGCCCAACCTCTGTGTATCGCTCATGGTGGCGCTCGATGTGGTGCGCAATCGCTTCTTTTATCGAGTCTTTTACTCTTTAACCTACGTGTCAGATGGCATTGGTCTCCTGAACACTATTGTTCCTGTGACGGAGATCGTCCAAGAAGGTTCAGAAGGTGCTTTGGTCGGTCTGACACTCACACTGCAGCGCTGCGTAAACATCTTTGTGGATACCAATGCGTACGGCGTTTTTAAAGGCACCAACTACTACAACGTGGACGACGTACGTGCGGACACATCAGACGCACACTGGGACGTGCTTCTATCACTGTTTCTCAATTTCGCGCTCAATGCGCTGGCGTGGGCTGGTCTCTTCTTCCTGCCTTCACAAAAGCTAGACGCCCAGCAGCTACGCATGTATGGTGGGTTTACCAAGGGTGCAAGTTTGGCTATCCTTGCTTTTTGTATGGTACTCTTCGTCTACTCACTGGTGGTGACGCTCATGTCGTTTATCCCGTCCACTTCGTGCCTCACCCTTGTTGGTGGCCTTGGTTGCTAAACAGTATTTATCAGAAGACCAAACATCCTACTTGTCAAAGTCGTGGATAGTGAATTGAAGTGAGTTTTGAGTGTTGAAACATTGTTTGGAGTCGTTGAAGCTCAGCGGGAGGGTGATCTGATCCTATTAGAGAGTACTGATCGCAGCATAAGAATGATACAATTCATTCGGCCTTAGTCTGTCAGTTTGTCAGGTGAAATGTATCAATACCAGAAACTCCAGCTTGGTGCAAGTCTGTTGCTTTGTTTGCTGTATTTTCTTGTCTGTCATGTCCTAAGGTGCTGGTCTTAGTCGAATGCATATAATTTTTCAAGCCCAACTGGTTCGCGCGCCAAGTTTAGTTGAGTTTCTCCTGCACGGTTGATATCATGCGTAGGCGGGCGAAATCGACCAATTTCAAGTGTCTTTTCGTACCGGTACAGTATGGCAACTTCATGCGTCGGATTCATATGGTTACTCCGTTTGGCTGTGCTCAAAACTTCCGAACCTCGAAATTAAAATAAAATTACTAAGCGGGTCAGACACCATACGAAAATATAAACGATCAGCACTAATATATATAAAAAACACGAATTGAGGCCCTGAGGGCCGTTATTAATCAACAGCGGTTGTCTCGGTAGTGGTAGGCCGTAGTTCCGAGGACAAAAAACACGACGACGAGCAGATTGAGGACTTCGTGATCTGTTTAGCTGCAGCAAAGGAGGGACTGGCCGTGCGTGAGGACTACTGCCGCCAGCGTCTAATTTGGAGTGCCCACATCTTAAAGAAATTCACTTGCTACTTCAGTATTACCGCATGGACGAAGATGCCTCCAAGCAACTTATACATTTTGCGAATCTCTTTTGACTTGAAAGTAAATCCCTCCCGCTCGAGGATCATCACATAGTCTTGCTCTACCTTCTCCCCATCATGCCCAACCTCAGGAGCGGACTTCGACGTCTGACATCGCGACGTTTTCGTAGCTGCTGGACAGTGTAGCAGCAGCAGTAGCCAGCTCAGTACTAACAGCGAGACAGCAGCAGCAGCGTCGACCGACGAGGCTTGGGGGGGGTTGCTTGAACCCGTGCTGTTGTGCGCGTGGCCATGGAGCTCCCGGGGTATGCGATGGTGTGCTGCGGAATCAAATTCGTTTTGTGAACTGTGGGGTAGACTACCCGGACATCCAGGGACAACTCGGACAACTTGTGCAAATTGAGCCCTACCGCATGGACTACCCACAGTAGTCCCGCGCATGTCTCAGATTCCACCGGGACAACCGAGACTATTAATACCAAAAACTACCAAAACCAACCGCTGATAAGAACGGCCCTCAAACAGTAAAAATTACCATTAAAGAACAAGATTTTCAAACTCAGAAGTTACGAATGAGTTTAAAACACATGAAAATGCTTTAATTCTCCCGTCTACGTGTCCTCACGTGTCAACCTCTGTAGCTACATGATAAGTATTAATACAACACTGCGATGCAGCTGATGGAGAACGGCGAGATTACCTTGTTAATTAAGGGTAATTGGGGCATATGTATACAGTATCTGTCCGATAAGACGGTGATTTAAATCTGTGCCAGTGAGGGTTAAAGATCCCCCTACCGACTGTGGGTAGATGGATGCTTATTTTGAACTCTGTTGACTTTAATCATTTGCCATTTTGCAGCGGAGGAAATCTCGTTCCAGTTCTCCTCCACATTAACACTGGACGACGTATTCATCGTCGATTTATCAGGTCGACTACAACGAGAGACTACAACGGTGATGTCTTCATTGGAGTTCAAGATGGATTTCAAACACCTCGAGTCCCCGTCGTTCGACCTGAAAGACGCACATGCTCTTTTTCAAGATGGATTTCAAACACCTCGAGTCCCCGTCGTTCGACCTGAAAGACGCACATGCTCTTGGTATAAACGTCAACTTTTCAACTCGTAATGTCGAAATATCCGTCCCGGAAGTCGAGGGTGGTCAACCACTTTACAATGCAGAAATCTATGGTGGTCTACGCAAAGGTGGTGCAGTCAAGTTCTTCTCAACGTATTGTCTCGGTATTGTAGCTGCCACGTTCTCATCGACATTCGCAGTCGAGTGTTTGGCTGGTGTCATTCATCCAATGCTTCAAGAACATTTCGGTCTCACACCAGCACAATTGGCTGCGTCGCAAAGGTTGACGTCGATGCCATTAATTCTAAGTTTCGTATTTGGATTGCTTTCCGACTGCTACCCAATCATGGGGATGCGGCGAAAAGGGTACACGCTGTTGGGATTAGCGATCACAATTGTGAGTATCTGGTGTTTAGCAGGTTTAAACGCTTACGCCGAGTCGATCCAACAAGGAACTGCTAGTACCGAATTGGCAGTTGTTGTGATCGGGTTTGCATCACTGGCCAGTTTAGGTAACACGATGACTTATGTCAGTATTCACACGCGTGTGACGGAGCTTTCTCAACGTGAACCATTGGGTCTACGCGGCTCTATCCAAGCCACTTATCTCATCTTCCGTTGCATTGTGTACATCCTTACAGATACCTGTGTGTACGCTGTACAGCAATCGGCTACAGCGACTTCTTCTCACCACACGACTGCGTTGGTGATCTTTGGCCTTGTAGTCGCACTACCAACTCCTCTCGTTGTGAGATTTTGGGACGAGAAATGTTATTCACTGCCGACGAGTATGAAGACTCGCAGTCGGATCCTGTGGAAGATCATGCAGCAGAAGGCGGTGTGGAGTGTCCTGGCTTTTCAGTGTTTCTTTACACTGTTCGGCCAAATCACTTTAAAGGGACCAGTAGTTATCGTCAGCGTGTGGGCCGGTACCAGCGCAGACAGCTATTTCATGCAGCAATTGATGCTCTACATCACGACGATCGTGACGGTCTTGGTGTGGCGCTACTACTTCATGAACCGTCCGTGGCGCTCGTTCTACGCTTCATGCACGGTGCTGCTCATTGTGCCGCGATTAATCGAGTCTGTTTTAGTGACACAAGATCTCTATCGCGACCCAGTATTCTACCGCTTCATGACTCTGTTCGGTTCTATGTCGAGTGCCATCGGCTGGCTTAGCAGTATCATCCCTCTGACGGAGATTATCCAGGAAGGTTCGGAAGGTGCCATGGTGGGTCTCATGCTGTCACTTTACTTTCTAGTCGGTATCTTCGTACAGACGAACTCAGTTGGTCTTTTCGAAGGGAGCAACTTCTATGATGTAGCTCAAGTGGTGGCTGATACTTCGGACGCACGAATGGATGTGCTTCAAGCTTTGCTTCTGAATTACGGCATTAACGCACTGTCCTTCGTTGGCCTTTTCTTTCTACCGCGTCAGAAACTGGACACACAGCAACTTCGCAGCTACGGTGGCTACACCAAGTGTGCGAGTGGCGCGATCGTCACATTTTGGACGATTCTGTTTCTGTATTCGTTTGTGATTGCCATCATGACGTTCATCCCAGCAACTTCGTGTATTCGTATTGTAGGAGGAATGGGTTGTTAAG